>JAEAOA010002357.1:2882500-2977500 GCA_016746295.1 Potamilus streckersoni
AAGGTATTAGGGGTGTTTGTCTAACAATAACAATATAACACAAGGGAGGACACGAGTCCGCACCTCTTGGTAGTTCCAGCCCGACTAGTTTATCCTAATTGCGTCTACTTATTTCCATCTTAAACCAGTCGTAATCAAGAATAGTTTATTCTTCAAAACAGCTCGACACACTTCGTTCAGTTTGTGACATATTTGAGAAAATGCAACAATTGTTCACTGACTTTGGTGTCTGGACAAGTACTGGTCTGGCAGTAGTACTAATATTAGTACCCTTAGTCCTACGTTGTGGACAGGGTACTAACATGAGTCTATGTGTGTCACTGGAGCATCCAGGTGTGATTCATACCTGGCTCTTTTTTAGCCTAATATAAGAAATTTTGAACATGTTCTTTGATATATAATGAAATAAATTGAGTAGACCTCTTATTTAATACTGGAATTATCGCGAATCATTGTGGAAATAGTGGTAAAATCTCATTTACCTTTCTTATCCGATATTTTCATTTTGATCATCCACCATATTAATTCAAATAATGCCTACTTCCATTTTCAGCCTCGTTTGTGTGCCATATAAGGACGTTAAGGCCTTATTTGGAAATGTAAACAGATTGTAGTAAAAAATATGGCGCGGTTTGAGTCGAAAATTCTGCGCATTAAAAGTAAATAAGGTTTACCGGTGACTTGGAAATTCCACCAAGAAGCAATTATTTTCTCAACAAAAACTGTATTCTGCAATTTATGCACTTATACATTCTCCATCTTCTCGCGTTGTCATTCAACAACTAATACCATATCGCAGAATATTCATATATAGTCTGGCAAGCCTTATGTAGAAAAGGGGTCACGGCGAGAGTCTCACATTATCTGTCATGGTAGACATGGTGAGGTTAGCATAACTATGCCAATTTTGTTTACCAAGTAAGGGCAAACTTTTTTGACAAAATGATTATACTTATTTAGTTGATTTCTAAACTATTTGTGTTTCTGACTTTGGTGAGGAATTTTTTTTGCTCCATTACATGATATGGGATCAGCTAGCTCATAGCCTCAACCACAACAAAACAAGTTGAGGCTATGACATCATAGCTAGTCAGGCAGAGCCATTTGCATTCGGACAGTCTTCAGTGCCATCTTGACAATATTGTAGGCTCTGTGACATTTATGGCATTTGGGTCAACATCTTACTGCCTAAATGTGTGTAGCATGTTACCCTGTCCACTGATGGGCAGAACTAGATACCAGAGGAATAACTCTCACAGTTGCAGCCCATATTGATATTTTTCTACAAATTAAAGTCTGATTGCTTTAGTAGGGCTATAGTTACTCTGATGCCTTTTTCCTATTGGATTCAAATTCTGACAGTTTAAAGTTATGTTGACATACATTTCAGTTGATTGAAATGTGATGTGAGCTGTGAAATGCCAAAGTTAGTCTAAGCTAAAGTCTGTTTCTTTAATGAAATGAATAAAAAGATAATAAAATTGGCAAAAGGGATTAGATAGCGTTTTATTGTTAAATATACAGCTCATTCCTGTATCTGATTTTGGCATTCTCTTGCTTCTATCACATTACAGCCATTGGATGGTTATATCGTGGGGTTTTCACCAATGGATAGCTTATGATTTATAGTTATTGAAAATGTCTACTGTGATGATCATCTGAAAAAGTTTGCTCTAATTACCTAAAATAGTTGGATGATCATTATAACAGATGTTTTCACCAAAACATTTCTAATGATGTCAATGGTACCAAAGTGACATTCAATATATGTAACATAGCAACTGATTTGAAATGTTATTGCTGAAGAATATTACAGATGGTTTGAACACTAGGCATTTAAAGGATGATATACTCTTATCCTTAATTCTTGGATATTCTCTTTGCCAACTAGAGCATTGATATCTTTGAGGGACTCATCTAAATTTTCACTCATCACTACTCTGATTTTATATTGGCATGTGGGGAGAGTAGTAGATACATCAATTGGAAAGGTTATTCTTTCTCAATTTCTTTCTCTCCTTTTTGAAATACTATCTGCAGAACACAAAATTTATATTTTATAAGTCTAAAAGACTATACTGGAATAAATATTAAACGTGTTTTTCAAGTGTACCAAATTTAAAGTGGCAACATTTTAAGTGAAAATAAACTGCTTATAAGAGACTGTTTTTAGCTTTACTTGTTACTAGGAGTGAAAAAAATATACCTCTGCCACATATCAGAAGTCTCGCTAGTATTTTAAAATTCTGATTTCAGGACTCCTGCTTAGGTAAAAATAGTAGTCCCACCAGCAAAAGTTGCTGTCCCTCTCAGAAAATGTGGAACTTAACAGAATAGAAGAACCAGTGGATGTCATTAAGTTTAGTTTTCCACATTCATAAGAACTGACACATAGTTCTTGTTTGTCCACCAGAGTGAGACTGAATTTCATCAGTCATAGAAAAGGTCTTTTTTGAAACACTAAGCCAGGCATCATGCACTTTCATACATTTGGGTATTGTCCCATCCTAACTATCAGTTCTTGTTACTTTAGCACTCTTCTCATTACATTCTTTGTCAAATTGCTATTTAACCCCAAAATACTTATCCAAATTTGCAAACTGCATTTTGTCTAAGTCTTAATGTGTCTTTGATTTTGAGGTCACTTCTTATTCAGCTGCACTCAGAAATAAACACAATAATGAAAGCTAAAGTTGTTCATTTGATGTACTCTTATAATGACCACATACATATTTGGGTCTTTCTGCCACTGACTTCAGTCACTGTAAATATCAGCACATTTTCCCACTCAGCAACTTGTCAAAGTCTTTGAACTAGCCATCCAGCTATTGTATCATGTTCTATAATGACAACATTCATATCGGGTAAATTCTGTCATAAATATCAGCACAGGTAAAATGATCAATTGATCAACATATTTTCCCACTAAGCAGGTGGTTAATCTGCATCCCATATAAAATATATTCAGCTAGATATGTGTGATTAAGTGTTTCTAAGACCTATGGTATCAATATGATTCATTATACATATTTTGTGATATGATACAGTATTGTTTCACATATCAACTTTATGTTTTTTTCATCGTTAGAAAGTTTCTTAGGAGTAGGGTGGTGCTGATTTTTATATATTGATATATTTGTTGTATTTTTAGCATGATGATTACAGACAGACTTATCTTTTGTTCATGTAATATTCTAATTTATGACAAGATGATATAATTATTTCCAAACAGAGATGTTGGGTTTCAGTGATTCTTATTAAACCTTATGGGCCTTTTCAGGCTGCTTCATTTGATCAGTTGCAGGGTTCATCCTGGCTACCACACCCTTTGTTTGGCACTGCATGAAAGCTATGAAACATTTTATTGGCAATTTCATGTCTTCACATAAATTTGGAAGGTGCTGTATTAAAGTGTGAACTTCTTCAAAAGAAAGAAATTGTTTAATTTCCTAGTACAAGGAAAATCTTATACAGAACAAGTTGGTATATGGGGGAGAAAATGAATAACAACCAGATTCTTTACATTATGCTTCATGCAGATGAAGAACACTGCTATTGACACAGAAACAAGTACATAGGTAATTACTGACAACATCCACTCCCTTTTTACAAATTAAGATTACAATAACTTGTGCTGTTTTGAATCTACCCCCTTGCCGATTATGAGCTCATGTTTTTATCCTTTTGGCATATTCAGTTGCTGATTACACACATCATATGACAAATTTGTTCCCCATGTATGATTGAAATATTTTACTGATCATTTAATAGCCACTTTTGTGCAAAGTTTTACTGTTGCTTTGTAATTAGATTGAGTTTGGGTGTCAGAAGTATGGGTGTTTCATGTAGTGAATAAGCTGCAGTTCTGCTTGGTATTTATTGCTTTACTCTGGAGTTGATCAAACAAGTCACCAGTCAGAATTGAAAGTAATATTTCACTGCATGACATAGCAGTGTAGCCCACATATTCAATATACAAGATGAGTAGCACAGTGAAACTTGATGTTAAAGTGGTTTTTAAATGACATGTAAAATACTTAAATCATACATGGGGAATAGAATGCATTTCATGTTGATATATTTTATCAGTGAGCATACTGATTGGACAAAATAAATAATCAGCATGGAATTGGCATATTTCAAACTACATGAATTAATCAGCATGTGTTTGCTAATTTGTAGAAGGCAAGTGGGTTTTGTCAATAGTTTTTCTTTGTTACTAACACAGATAAATGTATGTGCCTGTTATGTCTGTGTCAAATGAATTCTCAGTTAAAGAATACAAAGGCAAATGACTATTCAATATTTATGATTGCTGAAGATTAAGCTAAATATTGTTTTGTATGAATATTCACCTCTTGTATTGATACAGGTATTAATATGGAAAAAATATCAAGATATCATTTCACCTTAACATATCACAGGCTAGGAGAACTTATGGGATGGTCTGTTGCCTGTCACCTGTCTTCTTACCACCACTGTCCTCCTAAACCACTTGGTGGATGGTTATGAAACTCTGCATACTCATTTAGTCAATGGTCTAAAAATGTTACTGCTGGGATATCCATATGGGTTTTCTTAGAAAGACGTACAATATCTAGTTGGTTCTGAATGACAGCGGTGTCAATCTGATATGGCAACCACAGCATCCAACTTGAAAATTTTATTATAGCTGCTCCACAATGGATGGTCTTATCAGCATGGAGTTTTCAGTACAATACTTCTTACTGTTCTTAGTTGGTCCAAAATGAAAATGGTACTGCTTCTGAATGAATGGTCATAGCACTTTTTTAAAATTACAAAATGACATCTAGTTTCTCACAGATGAAAAGGTGCTGCTCAGATATCCATTTTGGTGATGACAGTTGCCTTTTTGAAAATTGTATCATTACTTATTTTGAATGATTGGTCACATTAGCATGGGGTTTTCACTGAAAGATGTAATATGGTGTCTAGTTTGTCATAACTGAACAAAGTGATGACCTTGGTTTCCAATAAGGTCACCACAATGCCTTATTTGAGTATCCAGAATTCATAGTTTCAGGTTTTACAGATTTTTACAACAAAGAATTTCTAAGAAAAAATATATTCCTAAAACCAAACAGTTTTTAAAGAATTGTAACTTATTGGAGGTCTGGTTTACAGAAGTTTCCACTGCAATATGATTTCATAATCAGTAAGTTATACATCTTAGCAGTATTACAAAATTACTTCAAATAGTTGTGTTGTTATGGTGAAAAGTGGTAGGTTGCACAAATGACAGCCTTTCTAAATGGTTCCTGGTGTATCCACATGACCTACATATGTAGATATGTCTTGATTATATTCAGTACAGTGTAACATTCTTGCATGTGATATTTGTTTTCAGTAGTTTCAAATACATAAAATACCAATGTATCAGTGATAGACTGGACATTATCTAATGACATCACAACTTTAGCCATCATGGTGTATCTCATAGCCCATGTTTGAAATTGATCTTTATGTCTGAAATTGTGCAGTATATTTGGTATATTCATTCATTGCACATCTGAAAATCAGAGTTTGTTTTCCTCTAAATAGACTTTTCCATGAAATATATTTCTTTTTTCACATCAAATACATTATCTGATCACATTAACATTAAGAAACAACTTCTACTGCCCAAAGAAGAAAAAATGTACTTTTGTCTAGACCTCATACAAATCAAGGAAAGTAACTCTTACAGATTACCTCCCATTGATCATGCTATATGGCAAATGTTATCCCAGATGTTTACCTAGTTGATGCTTTTGGTGAAAGACTGATAACAATGCCTCTGAAATCCAAGCTTGATACACCTGGTTGCATTGTTTTCTCATTGGATTTATTTTGCTTTTTTTTTTTATTGTCCATATGATATTGATAGGTTAGACTTTCATGATGCTTTTGCCATTTTTTTCTTTAGTTCAGCTGCTCATACTCCAGGAGTGCTGATAATCCTAAACCAAACTGGTGTATTAGGATGTATTCAGAAGTAGCCCCCAAAATGTGTTTCCTACTCGCATTTCAGGCAAAAATGACAAAAACCACCATGGGTTAATGAGTTAAACACATGAAGTGGAATCGGTTTTAATTTGAAAGGATTTATTGATTTAACTTATGTTTTTAAAATTACAAAGTGCTCATTGATTTAGGGCTAAATAATTGTTTTGGGATTATTGTGTTATTCAAGGACATTTTTTATTATATCATTGTGATACCTTCAGACAGTTAGTACATTGAAGACTAAAGTTATATCAGCACATTAAAAATGGAGATTCATTCAAAACAGAGCTGGAATTTTTTTGGAATACTCAGTTTGGACTTGTGATAGAAATTTTAAAGCTATTTGGGATTTAATGCACAATACTTACTGTAAGATCTATTTAAATTTTCACATTGTATTCAAGGGAAATAAATTATTTGTTGAATTTTAGAAAACTTGTTGGGTTTTTTTTTACTTTTTTCCTTTTTTCTGTTACTTAAAGACCATAGGGTTATAATAGGAGAAAATCGTTTGTCCTCCCAACCAACAATGGTTTGTTGTCCCTACTCCCTCCTGATGGTGACCCTCTTATGGATATCAGACTCTATCTGCTTCACCAGACTTGGATCAACCTCTTTCCAACAAACAGTTTTGGTGATTTGATTTGTTTCAGAGGAGCCATCAGTCTCATTCATCCAACCAGCTCCCTTTTTATCATCCATGCTTATGTTGGAAATGGCAAGTAATCCTATGAAGGCAGATATGGTATGGTAAAAAGGGAGATAGAACAATTTGCTCATCAAGCAGGAGGTGGAGTTAGTCTAAAGACTATTCCTCCAGCATTTACTCCAACCTTTTTCTGGTAATGAAGCCAAAAGGAACTTGAAACCAGTGATAGACTTCAGGCAGATGCATTAAAAGAGTGGTGGAGTTAGTCTGATATTTGGATTCCTCTTACTTTACTCCAAACTCAACTCTTTCTGGTCACAAAAGCCAGCAGGATCTTGAAACGACTTATAGACTAAGTTGGCTCCATCAGTTTAATGCTGCCCCAAAAATTCAGAATGGCTACTGCAGGGGCCATTTGTTTTTTGTCACTGTGGTGTAAGAATAGTCCCAATCTATCTAATACATAATTACATATACCTCGTCACACAGCATCTGACAAGTTCCTTCACTGTGGCTACTTTTCTTTTTTTTTTTTGGAGGGTACTCTTCCTGGTTGATCTTTTCAGACCATTTATGCACGTCCTCCTGCCCTACATGTAATGATTGTGCTAAATTCTTTTTTTTTATTGTTTTTTACTTAGGCATTTTTTTTTGTTTGTTGTTTTTGTGTTTTTACTCAAGACATTCATCTCCTCCAAATCAAATCCCACAACAACAATATGTAAAAAGTGCAGAAGAATGCAAACTACCAGGCTTAAATCAGAATTTAAGGACTGCCTTAACTTTAGCAACAATAGGTTCTAAAGCAACAAGAACACAAAAGTGATCTGACAGAAACAGTAAATGAGGAGAATGAGAGAAATCAAAAGAGAAAAGAGGAGAGCAAAAAGGAGGAAAAAGAAAGAACATGACACAAAAGCAATGGGAAAGTATCTCCTTGAAGGAGATGAATGTCTTGAGTAAACACAAAAAAAAAAAAAAAAACAAAAAACAAATAAAAAGTAATGCCTAAGTAAAAAACACTATGTAATTTGATACCCTGTGATGTCATACATGCTGATGTCATCATGTTTGTTTCTTTTGTGTAGCATGCATGTCATAGAAGGATAACATTAAGATACAAAGGTAGAAAACAACTATTTTAATAACAAGAATAATTCATTAATAAGTACAATACTACACAGCAACATGTAATGTGGATGCAATTTAGCTATATACAGTGGTATCACATAAAATGACATTGCACTTTTATCTTTACTCAAGCATGGCCCATTTTTTTTCAATTTTTTTCCAGTATCAATGATTAAAATACATGTCTTTCTAAAAAATTTAGATCTGGTTATAGGACACACTGTACTAATTATATGGAAAAACTGTTAACCATTCTAGAAATGTTGAAGAAATAATAGAGTATATACATGTTTGGAGATCCATAATTGGTTAATAATAAAAAGTGTAATTTTAGTAAAAATATCTTTTGAGAGCTCATCCTATCTGTAATTTAAACAAAATATAGGCAAAATTCTATTGATACAATTTTAGTATTTTTACAGACTTAGGAGTTCTCAATAATGAAAGTAGCACCTGATTCATTGGTGCAGAATCAATAACATGTGTTTCATTCACATGTTGATAAAAAAAATGCCACGGCTCATATGGTGTTCTCCACACAGAAGCTTGCACTAAGGATAATTGTGCATGGAAAAATACAGGTCTGATCATCAGCACCCAGAAATTTTAAGTTAATGAATTTTAATTATGATTGTGTTTCCATATGTTTACAATGGGAGTTGAATTAGTACTGTGAGTCCTTCAGTTTTAACCTGAAGGCTCCTGGGCCTTCACAAAGACATTAGAATTTGCCATATCCCATTTAAGAAGGTCCTTCTCAATGACAGCTGTGTTCCTGGATATTGTTTTGCAATAATGCTGTTAGATTGGTTTTATTCTGAATATAAATAACCTTCTGTCCCTCATTTACAGTTTAGGGTGGATGGTAATTGTGGACTAGTCCAATCTTGTCCCTTCTCAGTGTTTCATTTTTCTAGCTATGGAGTTTCTAACCCATCTCAACCTCATCTACAGTATTGTCTATGAATCAGAGTTGTTGACCACCAGCACAGATATTGCAGTGAGTTTCATTGACTTCTCAGCTTACTGAACTTTCTCCCTCTTGGTTGCCTTAACATGTGTCCTCTGTAGATAATCCTCCTAGCACAGTTGCACATAATCTCAGGTCATATAGATCACCAGATTATGATCTCAGCCAAAAACACTTTTTGTTTCTCTAGCTTGATGGAGTGGCTACTGCCAGAAATATGTGTACCTTTGAAAATCCCTCATTTGGACATAACAATCTTTGCTGGTGTTTTGGATTGTGGGGTACACTTGCTACAAAGCTTCTTTATGTTCAGTGGCAAGTACACAGTATAAAAGAAAGTTCCTTTCATCACTCACCTTTCATCATCACACTTGGAGGCCGGACAAACAGGGGAAGAAAAAATCACAGAAGCTCTGTATTATGGTGTGGAAGTTCATCTATTGGTGTGCCCAATGTATATGTCTGCAAGTCCAGCACACCACAGGCAGGCTTCTGGCAAAAGGGGCCCCGAGTGGCCAAGTGGTCTAAAGCCCTGTCCGTTATGGATGTGGCAATGTGAGAAAGCTTGCCAGTAGCTTCTAGTGGGTTGGTGGTTCTTTCCAGTGATTTCCCGGTTTCTTCCTCCACCATTTATACTGGCCACCATGAATAGCCTATCGTGTGCAGAAAAATAGTGTTAAGCCCAACAACAACAACAAAAAAAGCTTCTGGCAAGCTGCTCCATGCAGCAGTGTCCATCCATCTGTTTTTCATTGTGTTTGCACTGTATGAGGTTAACCAGTCTATCTACACTGTATATATGTAATGAGGTGGAACAACATACTGCCCACCTTCTTAACACTCTCAGACCCCGAGGCCCAGGCCATTGATGCCCTGTAAGTTTACTGGGAGTTGATTTGGTCTATGCTACCTCCACCAACCCCCTTAGCCCAGGGAAGAACAATACAAGAATAACCCACCTAGTGGCCCAGTTTGAAAATGATATAAAAATGACCAACCTGGCCCAGGATGAAAATGATATAAAGAATGAATTGATTCAAAATTAGGATGGAATTCTGTTAAATTATTTCTTGGAAATCTTGTTTCATTTTTTTAACTAATCATATTTTCATTTCAGGAGAATATCACTCATGATTCAGGAAAGCAGACAGACAGACAACTTGGAAAAATAGATACAGTCCTTGATGCTGACTTACCAACAGATGAGAATAAGAAGACTACCCATAGTTGGTTGACTTACCTAAACTTGTGTTTGAAGATAGTATTGTGGTTACTGCTTTGGGCCTACTTCATTCAGGTGGAATTTGGATCTGTGTTCTTCGTTTTCTCACTTTTCTATCTTCTCTATAAAGGAACTAGAACTGGACCAATAGAAAAGAAACTGAGTGCCTACTCTGTTTTTAATCCAAACTTTGAAACTTTGGAGGGTACTTTCACTGCAGAGCAGTTTGAGAAAGAATTAAAATATGGGGCTGGTTCAGTGAGGTGACAGTCATTGTTCTTTTTGTTTTCTCATGTGCATCTTTTTTTATAGTTTCATATGTTAACACATAATATTGCAACATTAAGTGCTGATGGTATATGGTTAGGGATTTAGAAAACGATTTATATTCTTCTAGTGGTCAGTTGATCTTGTGTGTTTCTTTGTTTTGAAACCATTTACATGTGCCTAATATTTTCTGCTTTTATTATTTGAATTACATAGATAACATCTGAACTCTATTGAAAAGACATTGTTTCATGCTAATACCTTGTCCATGAATCAAGGGCATATTTGTTCATCAATATTGTTTAGATCTGCAAGGAAATATTTACATATATTTGTTTTAAATATTTAGAGACTTGCTTTAAAATATTTTTCAGGAAATTATATTCTGACTGTATATACTTGAATCTCGTTTTCATATTGGTTATAAACATATGACACTAGCCATGAATTTAGAATTTCATTTGTTGGCAGTGTCTAGTTTGCTATTCATGGTGTATTGTAAGGAAAATAACACAAATACATATGTGTCTAAAGAGGTTATAGTAATTGGAGGAGGGTTATCTGGCCTTGTTGCTGCAAGAGAGCTTATGAAAAATACTAACTATACTGTCAGAGTTTTAGAAGGTCGTACAGATCGTTATGGAGGTAGAGTATGGACTAATCGGAAATCTTTACCTCGTTCAAGAGGGGTTGAAGCAGAATTGGGAGCCATGGTGATTAACAGCATTGCTTGCAAAGATCCTCCCATTATGCAAATGATTGCAGACTTTGAACTTCAAACCAATTTAACTGGTGATATGAAAATATACCTGCCAGATGAAAACTTACATTTGGAAGGGGAACAGGTGATTGATGTATACTCTGAAGTACTTAATGTACTTCGTAATGCTGTTGATAAAGTCAAATCTAATAAAAAAGATATCTCTGTGAAAAAAGCAGTAGATATGGAATTGGAGAATTTCAAAAGTAAAATTGATAAGAAGATTTTATCAGCAGTTTTGAACACATTACCAAATATAATTTTTGAGGATTTTTCAGCAACTGTGTACAAACCTGAAAATGAATTTGGTTGGGACACCGTTATTGTGGATGGTCTGGACACTTTTCTAGACAGAATAGTTGCTGGATCAGATGGGGAGCTTCCACTGAAAATTGAATTGGGGAAAGTTGTTCACCAAATAAAACTAGATCCAAAAAGACAAAAAGTTGTTGTCAGAATAAAAGATGGAACACAGCGCTATGCTGATGCTATTATAGTTGCCCTTCCTGTTGGAGTTTTTAAGTCTAAAAGTGTTCTTTTTGAGCCACCTTTGCCAAAGAATTGGTACCAAGCAATCAATAACCTAGGACTTGGTTACTCCAATAAAATCATAATTGGTTTTGACACTGCCTTTTGGCCTGTAGACACGGGATCATTCACAGTGTCCTCAAAAACAGCTAAAGATGGATTTCTTCAGTTGTGGACAAACTTGTATAGATATGTCAAGAAGCCTTTATTAGTGGGCAATATATTTGGAAATCAAGCGTCTCAGTTGGAGAATATGGCAGATGATGTTATTAAAGAGAAGGCTCTAATAGTATTGGGAGAAATGTTTGGCAATGATGTGGTACGAAGAAATAATATTACAGTTTTAATCAGATCTAATTGGTCCACAGATCCCATGATAAAGGGATCTTTTTCATATCCCAAAGTTGGAAATAATCAGTTGATTTGGGATACTTTAAAGGACCCCATATGTCCCTTTCTATATTTTGCTGGTTCCCATACTGAATCAGAGGGCCATATTGACACTATTCATGGAGCATTCAAGTCTGGTCTTCGAGCTGCCTATCAGGTCAGCTCAGGTCTGTGTAAGATGAGAACACAACAGGAAAATGAAGCAAAATTAAAGACACAAAAGCAAAAGGAAACTAAAAAAGAAAAGAAGTTTGAGAAAGATACATCAAAGACGAAAGCAAAGACTATACAGAAAGATGAATTGTAACTTGGATCAGACATATTTTTACAATAATCTTTTGATATTTTTCACCTGTCTTCAAAGGCATTCCTTTCCTGAATGATTTATTAAATAGGAAATTCTACTCTTCTAGTGTTTAATTTCAAGTTACCATATTAATGAGAAAACAAAGATTAAAAAACATAAGTGTGCCCAGACACAACAGGGCAGTAATTGGCATTATGAAAATTGTACACCTTACTTTCAGTGTGTGCCTGAAACAATGACATAAATGTTTTGTGTTGTGTTCTTGAGGTTTTGATGACCTCATTAATCCATCCAGAATCCATTTTAGCACACCACAAAATCTGTCAACATAGAGCAATTTAATTGCACTTACTTGATTATTTACACAATTAGATGGCCTGATTACATTATTACACCATAAGTTGTTTTTTTTTAAAGCAAGATCACTTGAAGTAGACAAACTGTTATGCATATTTATATATAACTGCCTTTATCAGATTTTCAGGCCATTAAAGAAATTTTTCCAATTTATGTTACATATTTTTCTACTGTTTTAATTAACTATGTCACAAGTGAAAGGGCATAGAATTGACATAAATGACTAGTTCTGAGAATAATCTTAGTTATCACCTACACCGATACCATTCTTATATATTTATCATGGAACTTAGTATTATATTTTTATAGAATAAGTATGAAGTTCTTCTGTGTTCAAGTTATTGACATTCAGATGAAATGTATGATTCTTTAATCCAGTTGGATGTACCTCTAGTTAATTTGCATGTTGTTTAATGTCTTGTAGCCTGTGTTCAAGTCATTGACATTCAGATGAAATGTATGATTCTTTAATCTAGTTAATTTGCATGTTGTCTTGTAGCCTGTGTTCAAGTTATTGACATTCAGATGAAATGTATGATTCTTTAATCTAGTTAATTTGCATGTTGTCTTGTAGCCTGTGTTTAAGCAGAAAATATTTTTGATACTAATTATTAGCTATATTTTCTTTTCAAGTGTCTTGACATGCTGATGTTAAATATTGCAAAAATTCTTAACTGTTCATAGGCAAAAGTTTGTCCATGGATTTGATATTCAAATTTGCTTATTGCACATTTTAATAATTTGTAGAATAGATACAACAGACTGTTAAATGTATGCCCAGATTGTAAATGCTAACAATTAGGATTGAAATTCAAGTGCAGAAAATTTTAGAAGGAAATGAAAATATGCATGATACAGTTTTTGTTAAAATCTTAGTTCATCTGACTGTAAGGTCAGGCGAGCTTATGGATTGGCCATGCATCCGAATCTTTTCAAGAAAACAGTTGAAAAGATTTGTACAGCAGTACCATACTATAAGGCATTCATTATAAACAAAGAAAGCCAATGACATGCTCTCATAACCACTTCATTGAATGTGACAGCATCCTGTCCAAACCATTTGGTTAAATGTTACAACATCCTGGCATGAAATGCTTTTTGCTTCTTTTACAAATGATGCAGACTTGCTATCAAATATGGATGCTGTTACTAAATATCAAAAACTTTTTAACTTTTTTATTGCTTCAATTAAAAAACCATTGTATTATATGGACTTTTAATTTATCCAAATCATTTATGGTTACCATGTATATTAACAAAAAAGGCCTTTAAGTGACTTCTAAGTAATTGTGCAAATGAATTGCACCAAAATTTGACAGCATCCTGGTGTAGGTTTTTAAATGTGTACAAATTATGCCATTTCTCCATCAAATATTTGCTTCATTTACTAAAAATATGGAAACTTTTACATAACTTTTCAAAGCTACAGAACAGATTTAACAAAAAAATTTCACAGCAAGCATTCTCACATGAAGGACATTCATGTTGGTGCATACTGTTACAACCACCAATCTAAAAATAAAAACCTTAAATGATTTTTTTAATGAAAAACCACAATACAATCTGATTAGTGTTGATATACCATGAGAACATGGCTGCTGTTAAAAATGAAACAAAAAAACTTTTTGACACGGTTATCATACATTGAATGCCTTTCACATTTATACAACTAATGCCGATCTCCTGTGAGATATAACCATCCAGCTAAAAATAGAAACATTTAAATAACTATATGTAAAAGAAAGAATTTGACAGCACCCTGGCATAAAGGCATTTCATTGTTAGACAAGATGCATTAATGCCATCAAATGCAAATGAATATATATAGAAATTAAGAAACTTTAAAAGAACTGTTTTCCCAAATATATTTAATCAATGATAATCAAATAAAGTTTTAAATAAACCATCATATGCGGAGTCAAAAATTCATGGTCAACTGCTCTTGTGCTTGAGTTTAGAGGTACATGATATACTAGTTTACTGCAATAATTTTTTTTATTGTATGTACCATGGTACTTTTCACTGCTGTGGTACTTCTGTAGATATTTTCAGTAAGGAATACATAGAAATTCCAGAGTATACATTTAATGTATTCATTTACCACAACTGAATAATTAAAAATGTATTATATTTTTACAAAACAGTTGCATTTTTTGTCACAAAATAAATTTGAATAGTTATCCTTTAATCATGCTTGACAGTTTTTTGTCACAAAATAAATTTTATATATATATATATATATATATATATATATATATATATATCATACTTGACACTTTCATATATATCAACATGGTTTTCCAATGGGAAGTTGTGAATTTTTTTTTTTTATTTTCTGATTAAAAAACCAAAATAAATACCATACCTTAGTTTTGTTTTTAGCACAAGTTGTAGTATTCAGGATATGTATTCCTTTGTAAGACTGCAGATTTTCTGGAGAGCAGTTTCCAGTTTGAAATTTACCTAATTTCTCAAGTCTGCTAAATGTTTTATTTGTGGAATCATTGTTTTTATGCTTGATGGGCCACTGATAAATATCTTGCCATGGTGAGGGTGTTAGCTGTAGTGTAAGCATAAGTACCATTTGTTAGTGTTTGGATTACAAGGCACACAACAATTATTATAGAAATTTCATCTAATCTAAAGTACTAACCATTTAGTTGGGGTAATGGGAACTTGATTTTCTTTTGAGTCAAGATATTTTATTTTATCTTGTGATATTTTTTTATCTTCCAATAATATAATAGATATGACATGGTGCTATTGAGCTAGAAAGCAGAATTTTCCTTTAGAAGAGTGTCAGGCCCCTGTCTCAGAACATTAAATTTTTGGTCTTTAATCTAACTGCAATATGTTCAGAAACACTGGAGTACAAAATTTGTATGGTACCCAGCTGCATGGCTGTTATTCAATCAAATGCAAGTCACCTTTACATACATGCCCACTTGAGCCTCGTTTTTTTTTTTTAAATAATTTTTTTTAAATAAAGATTTTGCTAAACTATTTTATGAACTTGTAGCAAAGTAGACCTAATATTGCCTGTGGTGAGACACAATGTCAATAATGTTGATCCTTATGTTTTGCATCAGCTTGTGGTTAAAGAGGTCTGCAATCTGTAGTCTTATCCTTGATGAGTTGTACATGCTCACTGGCAGATATGGTCAGTCAGTCAGCCTTGCTATCTTTATTCCTTTTGTTGTTTTTTTTTTTGTTGCCTGAACTTTGGCAGATTGATTTGATGTTTCACAGTATGAGTGATCCTATTAGGTATAATGAGTATGAGTGATCCTATTAGGTATAATGAGTATGAGTGATCCTATTAGGTATAATGAGTATGAGTGATCCTATTAGGTATAATGAGTATGAGTGATCCTGTTAGGTATAATGAGTATGAGTGATCCTATTAGGTATAATGGGTATGAGTGATCCTATTAGGTATAATGAGTATGAGTGATCCTATTAGGTATAATGAGTATGAGTGATCCTATTAGGTATAAATTAAGTTATGAGAATCCATACATAAACATCAAAGATCTCCTATTCTGGGGTGGGATAGGGTCACATTTATGGATGGTGATATTTGGTAAATGCAAGAGTTCTTTTATGTTAAGCTAGTGAAAAATAATTTGGTATGACCAAGGAGATGTAATGTTACATACATGCCTTAGGCTATCTGAAAAAAAATAGAATAATTTATTATAATTAGTATTTCTGAAGAATGAATAATTGGTATAGATTTGAAGTATTTCATTATAAAAGTGGAAGAACTGAACATAACATTTTAACAATCTCCTGGGCAATGACTCAGTTACGAAGGGTTTTTAATGCCATTTTTAACACACAATAGCCAGATATGGTGGCAAGTACATTTGGTGGAGGAAGAGCCCAAGAACAACCAGTCCCATTTGAATCTGTTGGCAAGATTTCTCACATTGATCAAGCCAAGATTCAAGCCTGAGATGTGAGTGCTTTGTAAGGGAAATTAAATTAATTGCCTCATGGTGTTCTCATGTTTCAAACTTTGGTCATACAGTTGTAAATTCATTACAAACATGGCCTGCATATTAATCCAAAAATGTCAAATTTACCTCCCAAAAAGCAGCCACATTTTATCTAATACATGTTCAGAATCAATATTTAAATTAAATGGAAATCAAATAATCCAATTATCTATTTCAGTGTCAGTTCTCAGATGTCTGATTTTCATTACCGAAATAACTGATTACTAAAATACATTATAACATGTACCACTATGGTTAATATTACATCACAAATGCCACATTTACAGGAATGGATTAGACAATGTTGTGACAGGGTATTGGGGTTTCACACAACTTTTAAGTTCTTTTTCTTTTAATAATTATTACCCAATGTAATTGTCAAACTCAAACCTACGTTAACATCGGCTAAATATAGATTTTGTGAATTCACACACAGAGAAAGAAACCTTGAACAAAACAGTAAAATTGAAAACTTGTGCAACAATACATGTATTACTTCCTTGATAAACAAGACATTTGTCTACTCTATAATTGATTTGTCTGCATGACTAAACTGCAGTACAATTAGCAATATAGGAATATCATTACGTAAATTTAACATGTCATCACATAAATGGTAAATGTTTAGAGGAGATATTGATTCAGTGGCAGTACAGTTCTTGCCAAGATGTTTGAAAGACTCAAATAATCATCATAGTAGAAAACGCATCAAGAACTATTGTGTACGCTTTCTTGAAATAAGCCTTTTCTTAAGTACCTTTGACATTTAATGTTTACTTTTAAATAAAGATGTTTAATATTTTGATGTTACATATCGCTTTCTTACTTGATACTAAATATAATTCTCACAAATACACTCCAGCTCTGTAAAGGTCACCTTAAGTTATAAGGCCTCTTTCCCAGGTGTAAAAAGGGTGGACTTATAAGAGGTGGGGCCACTTTTTAGAGTTCCTATATTAAAATTATCCAACATCCAATGTGAATACCTTGACAGCCATCATGAAAATATTTTTAGATCGGTTTATTAACAAATGGTTGTAGCAAGTTTATAAAGAAAATGTTTTTCATAATGGTCATCTTGCAACTGTTAGCTTGTACCTATGGAGTTAATGACATGGCATTTTCTCTAAAATGCTTATTGCAATTATGTAATTGGTTCTAAATGAAAATGGTGCTGATCTGTGACCATATAAAACTTTTGTTAATGGATTTTCCAAGTTAGATCCAATTTGTTCTAAATGAAGCTTATGTACAGGATGATTGGCATATCTACAAATGATCTATGCATATCTGGTTCAAGGTCAGAACATACAGCTGTCATTTTCAAGGATGTTGTCAAAGGGGTTTGAAAATACTGGATAAACTTTTTTTTACAAAGATAGTAACAATAATTGGACAATGTCAAGTTTGATACTTGGAGTTTTCTGTCATCCCTAGGAAGAGTTATTGCACTTCTCCAACTTTAATACACTGCTTCTTTTGCTATAGTGCACCAAGATAACCAATGGACCTATTCACAATGCCAATGGCAGGTCGTAGATCATGTTTTTCTGACACAAAATGTCAAAAAAAATTTGTCTCTTTTGGTGAAGTATTAGAAAAAGAGCAATCAAAATTGGTAAAAGAAAAATTTACATATCACTCGTATTAAAAAATGTCAGTGCCTGAAAATTTAAATCAACATTAAATCTGTGACTTAATAAATCATAGTTTGTTACATTTTCTGGATTAAAATAAGTAAATGAAGAAAATTTCTATCAATTAAAATGTAAATAAACAATGGTAACAACACTAAGAAATCAATACTAATTAAAAGGTTTTGTCAAGTGAAATTTATGTTGAAGTATACGCTTTTAAATCACTTTTAATTCAGTTTCAGTGTGATCATCATAAATGTGATATGCCTTCTTGTATTCACGTAATGGGAAAGTTGAAAAGCATACAAATTCTATTGAATGTAAGATCTAGTGGTCAGTTACATAATTTCATTTGGTTAACTGAAATCAAGAATGATAATTATTTGTAGTTTATTACATCGATTCACAAATGTAATAAAAATTGGCAAGTAACCAAGCAACGATATACTAGGTGCATGAAAAGCCAAGTTTCACAGAGAGGATTCATTATCCAGAAGCGAGTTCCAACATTTACAGTGAATTTAAAATTCCTGAACTGGCATTCACAGGTTTGCTCATAGATGAGATGAAATTTTATCTAACCTACAGTAAAACTATAGTATCAGTAATTTACTAAAACAAATAAAAATATAGTTTTTATGCTGCTGTTTCTCTACATTACTGTCACTATATTTTTAAATGAAGGATCTTGTCTTATGCCAATTGATAGTAATAGTAAAATATATTCAGTCACATGCAAAAGGCATGTAATTATAGGTTATTGCATTTGTATAAGAAAATATGAACAAGTCTTTTTTTGAGCAATACTGCAGAACCTTGGAAGTGCAGTATTACTCTGAATAAACAAGTCAATATTTTCCCATACAAATGCAGTAACCTTGTCATTACATACTCGATCTGTTTTTTTCTACCCAAGACTTAATAATAAAAAGAACACATTACAAGAAGCAAAGTAATTCAATTTATGCTATATTCCGACATAAACACAAAACTATAGATTCATCAATACACTCAAAGAATATTAATACACATGTGAACTTATCTTTTCTTTTTGGTCTACTTAAAATTGAAAATTAAAGTCATAGTATGAATGAATGTGCATTGGTCTAGAACGGATAGATTTTGTCTTAATGTAGATCCATCTCAATTCTATTTTTCTGCTTGTAATGGACTGGATTTTTTGAGTCAATTCTGCACAATGTAGTTGTGATTTCAGCAGTTGAATCAAATGAGCCTGTGTTTCTGTTCTACATTATTTGGAATCATAATATGGGGAAACTATGAATTCTTTTCATTGAAATTATTTTTATTTAAATCTGAAAAATCACATTGATTTTGTTTTGAGTGCAATAAGGAGAATGTGATTTCAGTTGGAAATGTAGTTGAAATTACAGTACAATTTCAGTGTATATAACCTTTTCCATGACAAAGGTAATGTCTTTCAGATTTTTAGAACTAAGAAGGTACATTTTGAGGAAATTCAAGATGCATAAATGTAAGTACATTACCATTCTTATAACCAGCAAAAGACATTTTTGCCTCATGTGCTAACTGTGCTGGAGGGGGCCCAATTATGACCTCTATCATACAGAGTATGGCCTCTATTGCTAGCCTAACAATGTATCAAAACAGTAATACAAGGAAAATTGCAAAGCAGTTGTTGTGTGCCAGACTATTTAGCCAGAGGAAATAATAGCTTTGCTGGCTCGGATGGTTTCGTATCAAAACCTTCAGTTGCATTTTTTTCTAGAAAATAATGTTTTCAATGACTTACAAAATGGTATGTGATAATTCTTGGCTTCAATATACTTTTCTCTGCTATTTTTACAGACCCTGGAGAGCACAGGTCACAGTCTTGTGAAAAGTTACAAATATTTTAAAATAACTGTTTGAATTATCAAAATGTGTCTCTCACATTTGTTATTTGACATTGTGAATATCATGTTCATTTGTTTGCTTACAGAGGTCACGCTCTTATACAGCCACCCCTTCTAAAAATGGAAATTGTCTGTATAAAACTTGTGACCTTACAGATGAGAACTATATTAATGAGATGTGTGTGTATGTATGTGTATATAGTAAGAAATCTACCGGTACATATAACTTAAAACAGTTAATATCTTCTTTCAAGTAGCATTAATTATTAAAATGTTCTTCTTGTCTTGAAAACAGAATTATTTCAAGGTAACAAATTAATAGTTCTTATTCTTAGGTGTGAAACACAAGTTGGGTATTGTTGACATGTGCACTGCAAAAAAAAAAAAATTCAAAAATGTTATTTAAATCTTGGTAAATACATTGTTTTATATTTAGAATAATTCTCTTTCCATTTACTCCATTTTCCTAATGCTACAGAACATTCACATCTGTTGTTGTTTATTTGAGCCCTCCCAACATGAAATTTATCTGCAAGTGAACTCTCCCCAGTCCTTAAGCTAAATAACTTTTCTTTGCATAGTTTTATTTCTCCATTTAGGTGATAACATATTAAAGTCTGTAACAATTTATTCCTATGTTGCTAACTGTACAGTATTTTGCAATTTTATTATGCAGACGAAATGTTTGTAAAGGAAATAAAATTCCTTGTTTGTCAAGATGATACATATACTTTCAGATGATTTTATAGTCTAGTACCCTGTGTTGTTCAAGGTTCCTTTCTCTGCTTCTGTTAATTCACAAAATCTGTATTTAGCCTATTCTGACCATGTTATAACACAAATATATCTGGTCCTAAGCATTAAAAAAAAAATACAACTGTGAATCCCAAAACCATATCTCCTCTAAAGTTGGCGTTAATAATACTAACCTTAGTGGTACACGTACTTCTGCTACATGAAAACATGACATAAAAAAGATAATCTGATTACTTAAATTACCATATAAATCAAATATTAGTTCTGGACACATATATTAATGATAAATTATGGCCGCTTGTGAGTGCAAATTTTACATTTTTTGCACTAATACATTGTCCTCTAGTTCTTTAGAGGAATGACATTTTCTAGTGTAACTTTACAACACTAACTCATGTTTTAGTCATCTAACTGATGCTAAACAATTCTCAAGCTGGGGATACATACTGTAAAGTTCTAGCTTTTAGTGCACTGTTATTCTGTTTGCATGCATTGTTCCATCAATCAAATTATCAAAGTGGAACAAAAATTTAGACTTTCATCACTACTTCTAAATATTAGCAATGAAACTTTAATTTTAAGTGAACAAGACAAATCAAATTTACATCAAAATATGTTTCACATTCTCTAGAAGACAACAGTCATCAAGATAATTTTAAGGTTGATCCCATTAACAAAACTTGCCATTTACTAAATTTATGTTTAAATATATCTGTCAAAAGTAATGTAAGCTATTATTAGTAATATAACCTCCACTACATCTTGCCATTCAAACCTACACCACATATTGCCATTTAAACCTCCACATCTTGCCATTCAAACCTCCCCTGCTACATCTTGCCATTCAGTTTGTATATAGAGTCATTATGCGGTCATGGCAACAATTGAGGAAAACTTAAACCTTACTGCTCTACACTGATCTGGAACTCAAGATTTAGAGCTCTGTTCACTTTCACAGTAAGAAAAAATATCACAAAGTTGTTTTAAAGTAAAATTTCTTCTCCACATACACATTAAAATCTCCAAAATATGTCCAAGTGGCTACATTCTATACTTTATTGGAAGCTGATACTATATATTATAAATCTACACAATAAACCATGTTTTTACAGTGTACCATTAGATAAGAGATGACAGCTGAATAAATATGTAATAGTTGCTCCACCATTTTCTTGTACTATTACATAGCACATCTAAAGTGATTGGGTTCCATGTAAAGTGTTTTATGAATTGAGCCAATGACAAATTATTGCTCTCAACATACAACATTAAACTTTACCTCCATCCTGTTAAGCTGTTATCTCAAAAGACGTTACTAACTGCATCTGACAATATGTATATATAAAGAGTTAAAACCTTATTAAATAGCCACTAAATATAAACAATTGCAATAAATATGAAGACATGTCCAGAATTTTATATGACTGACCTCTACCCCATTCCGTTCTGGGCACAGCGAAAATGGTGGGATACATCAGTCACTGTTAACTACCGTGATATAATCTAATCATGATTTTCCCTGCAGTAATAAGCATATTATGAGTTATTTAATTATTCAATTACAGATGTTTCATGTTCTATTCCTTCTGTCATATAAAAATAGATTTAGAATTTGTTTATAAAATGCACATTAAAGTGGATAACTAGAATTTACTTATGAGGTTTCCAGAAGCATACAACAGAATCTTGTGTATTTTCACGGTTATTTATAAATAATAAATTTAGTTTTGAAAATCTTGCAGAAAAATTAAATAAATATGACTATCATTTAAATAAATATGACTATCATTATGCCATAATATGTCAGGTCCATCTGCAAACAACATACCCCCTGATCTGTCATCATATACCAGAATATCAGGGTCTCTGTTGTTCTACTGAGTAGTCCTACAAAACTGCATAGACTGGGTTTGTGCTGTGTGCAGTTGGATACAAACTACGAGAGCATGCATGCATGGTAATTCTTGCTTTTTTAAAGTGCAAGACTTCAATGGTGGTAGGACTGAGGCAGAGGGCTACAAATAAAAGGAAGTAATCCTTGTCTGGATGCATGGAGAAGTCGCAGATAAGCCATTATTTAAAAACTGAGCATTTGACTCAAAGTACTGTCAGGAACTTCATTACCTCATAAATAAAAGTTTAGGAATGTTATTGGTCAAGTATCAAAATATAAAATCCAATATTCTGTTAAATATTATTGTACTTGGGTGTGCGAGTCCAAGAAGATCTCAAGATCAAATAATTTAAAAAGCATGGTGTCAGTAAGTCACATAACAACTGGCAATACACAAAAAGGTAAAATAAAATGGACAACCTGTTTCAAAAGTTAAAATCTCAATATCTAATTTATGATTCAAATATATTTCATTATTTTATTATATACATAAATTTGTTAGGTGGTTTATCATTAGTTTAAATTATCTCCCAAAAGAAAGCTTGATGTTAATTCACATTTCATAAAATTTGTAGTTTTTACATTTGGGAAGTAACTGCTACTACTACCAGGTTGTTTGTCAACATTCTGCATAGCCAACAATGTCAGATTAGAGATTCATGTGTTATTCTTTCAAGAAACAAGTTTATGTATGTTAATGAGGTAATAATAAATATATGATGTGACAGTTTACTGTGGAGTATGAAATATTATGCCTGTCTTGAACTCATACATCCTTCACCTACGGATCAGGATTATGGAGTTCAAGGTCATGACATATTGTGAACAGTGTACAGAGTTTAAGATGGTCATAATAGATGATGAACAGTGTACGAGTTCAAGTTCATGAAGGTCATAACATATGGTGATAGGTGTATGGAGTTTAAGATGGTCATAATTGTGAACAGTGTACAGAGTTCAAGGTCATAACAGATGATGAACAGTGTACGAGTTTGAGTTCATGAAGGTCATGACATTTGTGAACAGTGTATGGAGTTTACGATGGTCATAACATATTGTGAACAAGGTATGGAGTTTAAGATGGTCATAACATATGGTGAACATTGTACGAAGTTCAAGGTCATCATAAAAGATCATGAACAGTGTACAGAGTTTAAGATGGTCATAACATATGGTGAAGGGTCTATAGAGTTTTAGAATGTCGGGATGTATGATGACGGGTGTAAAAGTTTAAGACAGTGTATGGGGTTCAGGATGGACATAACATTCTGTATACACCAAAAACTTACAGGTTTTGACCAATTGTATCATGAATAACTAATTTCATTATTCAAACAAAAACATCTGGTTTGAAACTTATACATTTAACTCCTCTTGTGGACTTCTTCCAGTTTTTCAGGTCTATATTAGAACTTGGCAATTTGAATCTGAAAGCATATATGTTCCACCCCATGAGTTTGGAACCAAATTAAAGTTACCTTTTGTAACTTTATCAAAAGCAGATTAATTTGACCTGTCCCTATGGTTTAAGTGATGGGCAGACTAGATTTAATGTTGTGTATGGAATACCATGAGCAGACTGTAGATTCAAAATTATGCATGGAATACCATGAGCAGATGTAATTTAGATTCAATGTTAGGTATGAAATACTAAGAACAGATGTACTTTAGATTAAAAATTATGCATGGAATACCATGAGCAGATGTAATTTAGATTCAATGTTAGGCATGGAATATCATGAGCAGATGTACTTTAGATTTAAAATTATGCATGGAATATCATAAGCAGATGTAATTTAGATTCAATGTTAGGCATTGAATACCATAAGCAGACTGAAGATTCAATGTTAGGCATGGAATACCATGTTATGGATTTGTTGTTGCTACAAATGATGAATTTTGAGACCCAACAAGTAACCGCTCATGCAGAGAACTAAGACACTCTTCCCTCTCAGTAGTATATCCATGACTATTAGTGCTAATGAAAATGCTCTTCTTTTGCAAAACCATAACAGTTTATACCCATAAACATAAATCAATCCACAATACAGCATTTTACACAGAGAAACAATCATATCTTGGCAGATCAAGATAAGAAAATCCATATAGAAAATAGATCCCACAAATATTTCATCCCCTCTATATGTACACATTAACAACAATGGAAAGACAGATGTTCTTTAAGCTTATCTTCTGTATACAATACATGGGAATTTCAATGAATTAGATAAATCTATCCTGCTCTTTAGCTCTCAGCTTTGTCTTGATGTCATAGAGGATTTTGCCTCGTCTGATAGTTCTAGCAATTTCTGAAATGATTCCAGATCTTTTTTCTCCAGTCCAAAATTAACCAACTGAAAACAAAATAAAAAAAATTAGTATATTTATGACATGCATGTAATTACTAATTTAGAATGAAAACATATTTATTCTTCCAGTGAAAAACTTAATTCATTTCCAGTTGTATATTTCATGTCAATCAAAATTTAAGGAATAATAAAATAATTTTTAAAGTAAATTTTGATGTATATCAGTGGTTCCCAAACCTTTTTGACCACAACCCTAAAAAAAAAATGTTTTCTGAGTTCCACAACACTGTCTCAATGTTTGGATAAGTTTTGCCACCTTAAAAAAAACAAATCCTGGTGACCCTCCTTAATGTCCTCGTGACCCTGATTTGGGTTATGACCAGGAGGTTGGGAACCAATGAAATAAACTGATACTTTATTTTTAAAAAATTAGTGCTGATTTACATTTACTTTATGGGCCTGGGACTGCAAAAATTAAACATGAAGTTGAAGTAAATTTAAAGTCAGATCATCAAAATCAACAAATGGAAAGATGAATAATAATACCCTGGGACCCTAATCTCAGAACAGGAGCCATACCAAATGAAAAGCCAAATTTTGTACCTTTCTACTCCCATTGTGTGAAGCAACTCTTAATAATTGCACAATGTATTTATGTATGTACACATACCAGGCTTTTATTTTGCTGTATCAAAATTAGTCCCTTGCGGCTAAAATAATACACATGATTTCACAGAACAGTAATAATTTAAGAAATGAGACTTAAATTAACTTGAAATAACAAAATGTCCTAGGATTTTTAGGGAGATACTGAATAATTTGCTGAGGGTCATGCAAAATCAAATGCCTGATGGAACATTAATTAATAGGTGCAGTCTGCGCTATATCCTTTTCAACAACTAAATCATTAAAGGATCTTGGATTCATAAACAGCTCCAGATTTTCCCTTAAAAAAATGCTGGCATGTTTAATTAATGGATGTATCAGAAAATGGTTGTAATATGGAAATTTCCATTTCAAAACTTGTTCTTATTTAATTCTTCTTTTCACCCAATAATATCTGCTAGCATCTTCTTCAACAATTTAACTCTTTTATAAAACTTTTTCTTTAATAAGTTTTTAATGCAATTTATGCACCTTCTTTTCTTAATAAATGAAGTTTCTATATTTTTAAGAAAGCTTTAAAATTATATTACGCTAGAAGCTAACAGCTATATTTAAAAGCAAAATTAGTAGACAATAAAACAATCCTTGAATTTATCACATGAAATTATTTGTTCTCAATGAAATGAATTACCTTCTCAAAAGTTTGATTTCCTTTGACAATTTAAGCAATCCCTAGTGACAATATAGCAGGTTACCACAAAACAGTGAAATAACAATCAAGTAGTGTATCTGATACCCGTAACAGAAGTAGTGAACCTGATCCCCGTAATAAAAGTAGCGTACCTGATCCCCATAACAGAAGTAGCATACCTGATCCCCATAACAGAAGTAGTGTACCTGATTCCTATAACAGAAGTAGTGAACCTGATCCCAGTAATAGAAGTAGCTTCCATGATCCCCATAACAGAAATAGTGTACCTTATCCCCATAACAGAAGTAGTGTACCTGATCCCCATAACAGAAGTAGTGTACCTGATCCCCATAATAAATTTAGTATACCCGATCCCCATAATAAATGTAGTATACCCGATCCCCATAGTGTACCTGATCCCCATAACAGAAGTAGTGTACCTGATCCCTGTAATAGAAGTAGCGTACCTGATCCCAATAACAGAAGTAGCATACCTGATCCCCATAACAGAAGTAGTGTACCTGATCCCTATAACAGAAGTAGTGAACCTGATCCCCATAATAGAAGTAGCTTCCATGATCCCCATAACAGAAATAGTGTACCTTATCCCCATAACAGAAGTAGTGTACCTGATCCCCATAACCGAAGTAGTGTACCTAATCCCCATAATAAATTTAGTATACCCGATCCCCATAATAAATATAGTATACCCGATCCCCATAGTGTACCTGATCCCCATAACAGAAGTAGTGTACCTGATCCCCGTAATAGAAGTAGCGTATCTGATCCCCATAACAGAAATAGTGTACCTGATCCCCATAATAAATGTAGTATACCAGATCCCCATAATAAATGTAGTATACCCGATCCCCATAGTGTACCTTATCCCCGTAACAGAAGTAGCATACCTGATCCCCCATAACAGAAGTAGTGAACCTGATCCCCATAATAGAAGTAGCGTACCTGATCCCCATAACAAAAATAGTGTACCTGATCCCCATAACAGTAGTGTACCTGATCCCCATAACAGAAGTAGTGTACCTGATCCCTATAATAAATGTAGTATACCTGATCCCCATAACAGAAAAGTGTACCTGATCCCCATAATAAATGTAGTATACTTGAGCCCCATAAAAGAAGTAGAATACCTGATCCTCATAATAAATGTAGTATACTTGAGCCCCATAAAAGAAGTAGTATACCTGATCCCCATAACAGAAGTAGTGTACCTGATCCCTATAATAAATGTAGTATACCTGATCTCCATAACAGAAAAGTGTATTGATCCCCATAATAAATGTAGTATACTTGAGCCCCATAATAGAAGTAGCATAACTGATCCCCATAACAGAAATAGTGTACCTAATCCCCATAACAGAAGTAGTGTACCTGATCCCCATAATAAATGTAGTATACCTTATCCTCATAAAAGAAGTAGTATACCTGATTCCCATAACAGAAGTAGTGTACCTGATCCCCATAATAAATGTAGTATACCTGATCCCCATAACAGAAGTAGTGTACCTGATCCCCATAATAAATGTAGTATACCTTATCCTCATAAAAGAAGTAGTATACCTGATTCCCATAACAGAAGTAGTGTACCTGATCCCTATAATAAATGTAGTATACCTGATCCCCATAACAGAAGTAGTGTACCTGATCCCCATAATAAATGTAGTATACCTGATCCTCATAACAGAAGTAGTGTACATGATCCCCATAATAAATGTAGTATACCTGATCCCCATAACAGAAGTAGTGTACATGATCCCCATAATAGAAGTAGTGTTCCTGATCCCTATAATAAATATAGTATACCTGATACCCATAACAGAAGTAGTGTACCTGATCTCCATAACTGTCAATATCTAAAATCAGTTGTTGTCTTATTTTGTCATCATCTGACATTCCCTGAGACCCAGAGGATTTCTCTGTTCCCCGAACTTTCTTCAACCGCTTCAGGCTATCTTCCATTTTCTTTACAGATGTTAAAACATCAGATGTCATTGTGTAATATCTAAAATGGAATGAATATTTACAACTGAAAATGTAAGGCTTGCAAAAGATTCAATAATGAAATATAATTTTATTTAAATAATCAACTTGGTTCAGGATAGACACTCATTTTTTGTGCTTCTCATTTGAAATACGGTAAAATTATTTCTCTTTGTATGATACTAATTTCATGATTTTTACAGCTGTCAGAAGCATCAGATTTAAAAGTCCCCCCCCCCGTGATCAATCTGTTGAAATAATAGGATATTTTCTTCTAATCCATGCATTTAAATACTGTTTAAATTGTCTTTCCATTTTGCAAAATTTTGAGAATTCATAACCTTACAATCCAAATCTCAGTATTAGAATAGAACATACTGATTCATTTTTTGTTTTTTCCCCTAATTTATAGCTAAGGTGGCTATTCATCAGGCTTTATACTGAAAAGTTCAGTTTTCAAATGGTCTATCCTCTTTCTCCTACTGAGAAGGCACTGAATGCATTTATGTCTGATATTTTTATAGGAAATTTCCGGCCTTTAAGAACCACAACTGAATGTTATATTGTTTATCTTCATTGGTTAATATGTCATTTATTAAAGGTTGAAATTATGTTGGTCCTGTGAATGCAAAGATCCAATAGAAGACATCGGTGTGCATGTCCTTTTGATGCCCTTGCAAAGGCTGAGTTGGAATGACATTGCATGTAATCTGGTAAAAAAAATATTGTTTACACATTTGTTTATTTTTATGTGAGCTGCAGTTATCTATTCAGTATGAATCACTTGACTGATGAAGTTTCAAGTAAAGTCTAATGGCAACAGTCAAACAAAGGAGTGATTACATTGTTTTTCAATTCAATCAGCATCTTTGCAATTTGATGAACTCTGAACACATCAAATATTGACAATGCTTGCTAATTTCACTGAGCAAAAGAGCAGTTGGTCATGTGTTTCATTCATATATGGAGTGATAACATTATCTGAACCAATTGGGCTCCAAGTTGAACTTTATCTCCATTAAGCCATTGAGTTAATGCAATAGTCTTCAACTATATTAAAAGTGTCTCAAAGAAGAGATCAAACACAAATACTTTAATAACCAATCAGCTTGTAGAGTTAGAGCTGTATTGGCTTCCTTTGGTGATTGATCTTGACAGGTGCTAGAATTGTTGTAACCATTAAAGTGACCTTTAATTATTCTTTCCTTTTGGGGTATTTATAAAAGTTAATCCACAAAATAAAGTACCTTCAGAAATACAAGCTTTGACAGACAAAACTATGAATTTAAGTAACCATGAAAATGTCTTTTTTAAATGATTATGATTATGTGATTATGATTTTTAACATAGCTTTAACAATTTTTCAGTCATATTCCTATGATTTCTGCCGCTGACATGTAGTATAATGCCCCATCCAGTCACATTATCCTGACAAGACCACAAAAAATCATTACTCATGAAAATAAATGATACAGCAATATCTTCCATGAGAAAATATTTTTTTTCAAAAAAGTAAAACCTATACCGTAAGAACCCTTCAATTGAAGACAGAGTTCCCTATATGAAGGATAAACTTCTCTCCAGCACGAGAACTACATAACTAATGGTCCTTAAACCCATGATGATGATAAACAGATGAGAAAAGAATTAATTGACATTACCAAGAAAAAATTTCTTTCCATGCAATGGTCTCCTAAAAAAAGACAATTGTGAAGGAGAAGCTTCTAGAAGCAAACTTGTACTGGCTGCCTAAGCAGGTTAGACCTTGCTGAGACTTTTGGGTATTTTCATTTGTGAGATCATGCAAATCATTTACCCTGGACTTGTCACCTCCTTAAGAGGGTCTATCAGGGTCTCTCTGAAGTTATGGCCCCTCATTTTCTGTATTATCTTTGGGACCAAAACAATTGAAAATGTTTTAACAAAAAACACCTCCCAACTAAATAATAGTGCATCTACCATGCAGACTTCCCAGTTGGGACTGGAGAGACTAAGGTGGGCAGTTGGTGATTTAAACTCATCACCAAAAGGTCCAAAATGGATGCCCCTAAAGTGAAAAAAAAATCCTCTGAAAAACAGATGGATGAAGCAACCACCAGATGTGAAGGATCCATCCATTTCTCAACAGTGAATTGGCTAAGACACTTAGCCTGCCAAGAAAACAGCCTTTAGCACCAAGGCAGAAATTTCCAGATCAGGACGCACAGGTCAGATGATTCTGTTTTCCCTTGTATGAATAATTATGTCACAACCACCAACTTGTCAAAAATGATAATACAACCATTCTGGAATGCTGATCATTCCAGAAGTGAATGCATTTACTACAGCCTTCATTTCTAGAAGGATGATTTATTGTGACATTTCTTGTGGCCCCAATTTCCACTGACTAATGTAAAGCTGGGCAACAGGTGGGTGCCCATCCATATGAACTGGCCTCCATGAATACCATAAGTACTTGTTCGGACATTTCTATTGGAATTCCTGCATGTGGCATTAGTTGTTGTGCCAATGGCACAGGAATAATCTTACTTCAGCTGAGATCATAACTGGATGATGGAGTTGACTGTAAAAGAGGCATTGCTGGGCCAGCATTGCCATTTGCAAAGACTGCATGAAAAGGCAGCTGAGGAGAATCAAATTCACCACTTCTAAGTTGAGTAATCTCTCTTGCTGAAATCTACTCCTTGTTGGAAATTTGCCCTGTGAGCTTGATAATCCTTGCAATGTGTGATGGAAGCTAGTATGTTTGAGACTGGTAAGACACTCCATATAGAGATGTGCATCATTTAGGTCTAGATTGATCACAAATGTGTCCCTCTTTACAAGAAACACATCTGATCATACACTTTCAATTTTAACCTCAGCATGGATATGTAGTTGTTAGGTTTGCTGATATATATCACCAGCCGCAGCATGGATATGTAGTTGTTAGGTCTGCTGATATCTATCACCAGCCTCAGCATGGATATGTAGTTGTTAGGTCTGCTGATATCTATCACCAGCCTCTGCATGGATATGTAGTTGTTAGGTCTGCCAATATCTATCACCAGCCTCAGCATGGATATGTAGTTGTTAGGTCTGCTGATATCTATCACCAGCCTCTGCATGGATATGTAGTTGTTAGGTCTGCTGATATCTATCACCAGCCTCAGCATGGATATGTAGTTGTTAGGTCTGCTGATATCTTTCACCAGCCTCTGCATGGATATGTAGTTGTTAGGTCTGCTGATATCTATCACCAGCCTCTGCATTGATATGTAGTTATTAGATCTGCCGATATCTATCACCAGCCTCAGCTTTTCACTGACATTAGTTACTACAAACATATTGGAATAAAATCCCCAAGATTTTGACAGGCAAACACCTTCCACTGAATAGTTATCTATAGTGATCAGATCTCCAGAAAAATATCTGCCTTCTCTGGATCAGACAGAACATCATGGAAAGATAAAAAAATGTGGCAAGGCTGGATAAACAAAATCTGAAGCCCCTCCAAAACAAATGGGATCTGTTGATTTTGCATAGTAAGGTTAATCCAAATCTTCTGAAAAAATGAGTCTGGCACAGATAGGCAGTCTGTTGGAGGAGAGTGGGGCTGGTAATTCACTGACAGTTGCTGGAGGCTTGGGCAGTAAGAGAAAACTTGCTTCTTATCCCTTTTGTTAAACTAGCTTCTAAATTGTGGAGCATGCTGCTGCCTGAAATTAGACTGAGACTGCTGCTTTTGGGCAGTGTTCTTTCTTGCCACCAACAATCTTTCCACTGCAGTTGGGCCTTTAGCAGCCTAAATGCTGGTGGAGTATGCTTGTGCCATAATGCAATGGTAAAACAGTGTTGACTGCACAGCAAAAGAATGATGCAGCTTAAAATATAGATGAATGTAGAAAGAAATCTCATTTTACCAGATCCAAATTCACTAACTTGGCAAAGAATGATGTACAGCCCTGCTAATATTATTCAAAATGTGGGCTGTCGACTCCTATACATAAAAAGATGAAATATTGCTAGAGACTCCAGATTGAGTAATGAGGAAATTATCGCCATATTCAACACACAACATGGAGATGGATTAAAAGACATTTTGACCAACGTTATAAAACTGGGGGAGGGGGGACATGTTCATCGTTGCAATGTGTCTATCTAAACCCTGGAAGCCTGAAATGAATGGGTTTGTGTGGGTGTATACAAACAGGAAAAGAAAGATGCCATTAACTGATAACTTTCTTTTCAAAAGGCCCTCAAGTTCTACAAGTCCCAGATCTTGTCCAAAGGTCATTCAATGATCTCTCTGATCTGCACTGACTGTGGCAGAAAAATGATGGAGGGATGCATGTCCTTATTCTTAACATCAACTTAAAGTCACTACCTTATAGGCTAGGCTCTTAGATGGTGACAATGGCCAAACCAAGTGTGGTAAAACCCTGTAACTCTACAAATCAGGCTGACAAATCATTGTCATTGTGCACACAATATGTACTATTTAACAAGGTGTATAAATGTCGACTTTTATACATGCATGCATAGAATCAAGTTGTGTTTCATCAGCAAAGGAAACATCATTTGAACCAGACTACTCACCTAATTTTTATTTCTTAGCAGGATCAAGATCAGATGCAGGTGTGATTGCTATATTCTATTGCTTGTTTATGATATGATCCTTAAATCAAAATGTCACTATTTGGAGGAGAAGCTGCATGTTGTAAAGTGGTGGCATTACCTCCCATATGCAGCCGCCTTATGGTCATATGACAGGGTTAGTGCAAGTTATGCTACAGCACCACAAAGTTTTTTCAGCCAATGCTGTCAGTTCAAATGATATTATCATTCAATGCAGTCACGATCAAGCTTCATTAGCGTTGTACACATTCCTGGTTGTTAATACTATACCATACAACTGTCATTGTGCTGTACAAGTTATTGGTTGTTAATACTATACAAATACAACTGTCATTGTGCTGTACAAGTTCCTGTTGTTAATACTGTACGACACAACTATCATTGTACTGTACAAATTCCTGTTTGTAAATAATATACCATATAGCTGTCATTGTATTGTACAAGTTCCTGGTTATTAATACTATACAACTATCATTCTGTTGTAGAAGTTCCTGGTTGCTAATACTTAACCATAGAACTGTCATTATGTTGTATTAGTTCCTGGTTGTTAATACTATACCATACAATTGTCATTGTGTTGTACCAGTTCCTTGTTGTTATTAATGAACAATATAACTGTCATGGTGTTGTAGAAGTTTCTGGTTGTTAATGCTGTACCATACATTGAGTTGTACAATTTCCTGGTTGTTAATGATGTACCATACATTGTGTTGTACAAGTTCCTGGTTGTCAATAATGTACAATATAAATGTCATGATGTTGCATAAGTTCCTGGTTGTCAACTGTACAATATAACTTTCATTGTGTTATACAAGTTCCTATTTGAATATGCTGTACCATACATTGTGTTGTACAAGTTCCTAGTTGTTAATGCTGTACCATACACTGTGTTGTAGAAGTTGCTGGTTGTTTTGTAATCAGCTGAGGCATTATGTTCAAAATGAAGACTGGTTCCTGGTTGGATTCTAAAGCCATCTACTGGACTGATAAGTGGTGGCATCATTGTTTCTATCAGTTCATGCTTATGTGACTGGTTCATAATTTATGTGACTGGTTCATAATTTATGTGACTGGTTCATAAAATTCCGAATATAAATTGAAACCGATTGTGGAGGTGGGGCAGGTTTGATTTGAATTCATTTGTATTTGGTTTAATTCTATTGGATTACTGATATTCTTCAAATGAAATTTATTGATCCAAAATATTGATTACTTCATTATTCTACTAAACACCAATCCTGCCCCAGGCAGTTTTCATCCTCCTTCCAATTTTAAAAATGAAAACCCCAAAGGATATTAAACAATGCACATATCTTTGACATTTTATTTACTAAATATAAGTTCTAACCTTACTGTTGCAGAAAGTAGGAGGGGGGGAATATCATTGTCATATTGTGTTTCAATCAAGTTTTCAATGTAAACAAGAAAAAAAATAGCTTGCTCATAACCACCTTCAGGTTCCTGGGAAATTCCATTTTCAGTAAATGGGTGGGATATATGGAGTACACAGAAAATATATAGATGTTAAAACTGCATTGTCTACATTCAGGATTTTTAATATGTGGTTCTAATATTTCCCAAACAACTGAAAATATTTAAAGTGAAAGATATGCCCTTTTTAATTTGAAAAAAAAAACATTCACATTTGGTAGTTTGAAAAATTGTATCTGTATCATACAAATTCACAATACCATATTAATATAGGTATTCCCATTTGGTTTTGAGGTGGTGCTCTACAATTTCAAATTTTGCATAGGGTTAAAATTTTAAATAGATTAAACAAAAGGAATTTTGTCAGGTGTACTAAGTGGCTATACTGGCTATTTAAAAAGACCTTGTATATCTTGAGTATTATTCAAAGAACCTTTAATTCCATTTATTTTGGTGTATGACTGATGGGTTTAATATGGGTTATTGAATATACAACTTGACCTTACTTGAGATGTGCACCTTTCAAAAAAAGTATTAGCTCCACTTGGTCATTTTCAATTCCTGGACTTCAAAGGCAAATTGTAAAAGAGCTGATAACTTTATTTACATTTTATGTATTTAGTAATTCATCCATTGCACTTTCCGAAGTTCTTATTGTCTAGTTGGACAAAATTAATTTTCCCTATTTTAATAGGTGCTAAAGATAGTGTACTTTAGACTAATTCAGGCCAACTTTTACAGCACAAGTGAGCAGTGTGCTTTGATCATGTACAATTTCCATAAAAACAATATCTAAAGAAGTAAAATATGTAAAGAAAAGTCAGGCACATTACATCAAAGTAGCATAAGGGTATGGCAACATTCTTCTCATTGTGTGTGTTTTCAAATGCAAACAACTTCACTTTACATACATCACTCTCTCAAAAGTACATAATAATTAGCAAGTGCCCCCTGAGAAGTGAAGAAAATGACACTGTTATGGAATTTTTATCAATAATCAGGTTAGAAATCATAAATGAATTAATTAATGGCTAAGTATTTTGTATCTATTTTATCAACTTTAGGAAGTTCATTTTCAAAATCAGAAGTAATGTACAAATTGCCGAACAGGGAGGTTGGTTGGTGAATATGACTGAAGTATTTGTAACATCCAGAAAAAAAAGTCCAACATGTATGAAAGAGTGTATTTTTTTTATTACCCAAATCACCAGTTGAATCAATACAAGATTACTATCAGAAAGATTTGGGATTAAAAAACAACACAAACGCCGATAATTCCATGCAACTAGTTTCGCATATAATATATGCTTCTTCATGCACAAAATGTTTTGAAATAAACGCATGACGTCTTTACAGGCTAAAAAAACAATTATGTCATTACGTAACTTCATAAAAAATTATGTCATTATGTAACGTCATAAAAAACAATGCATAATCACAACAACTATATATATGACAGGATCTAAAAGATACATGAGTCTCTAATGAAACCTGAATCAGTAAAATAATAAAATAAAACCTACTGTTACTTATAAGAGACCCAAGAATTTTTAAGATTTTTTAATTAGAACTAAACATACAGAAAAAAATAAAAAAGGACAATTCTTATCATTTAAATGTAATAGACAGCGATGCTCTCAAAGTGCAAACATAAGAGAAACTAGTTCTTTTAGTAGCACTAACACAAAAGAGACATTTTCCCTACATTATGACACTAACTGCATATCAACTATCATGGTTTATTTGATAACCTGTCAAAAATGTAACATGCAATATGTTGGACAAACACTTCAACAGGTTTCTAAAAGAATGAATAATCATCACTTTCATATTAAAAATTATAAAGATCCTCAGTTTTCGCCTAATATTTCTACACATTTTAACACCCATAATCACTGTCTACTCGATTTTTCTTTCATGCAAATAGCTATTGTGCATGGAGACATGAACAGACTTATAAAAGAGACTTACTGAATTCATAAATTAGATACTTTGTATCCTAATGACCTTAATACCAATGTATTAAATAAAATCGTATAATTTTCTTTTCAATTGTGAAAATGTATATCTTTTATAACACTCTAATTGTATGTATGACTGTTTGTCTCTATTTTATTTGATTATTTTACTATCAGAAAGATGAAATTTGAAGTTTATAAGCAATTTACATGTTGTCAGTTATTACAAAGGATTTTACACGAATATCTAAGTAAGGTGCTTTTTTAAATGTAGTTCCTTTGCACAGATCTTGGAGAACCATACACATTACATTTACATTCCATCACAGAGCTCAGAGAATCATACACATTACATTTACATTCCATCACAGAGCTCAGAGAATCATACACATTACATTTACATTCCATCACAAAGCTCAGAGAATCATACACATTACATTTACATTCCATCACAAAGCTCAGAGAATCATACACATTACATTTACATTCCATCACAGAGCTCAGAGAATCATACACATTACATTTACATTCCATCACAAAGCTCAGAGAATCATACACATTACATTTACATTCCATCACAGAGCTCAGAGAATCATACACATTACATTTACATTCCATCACAGATCTTAAAAAACACTTTACATTTACATTCCATCACAGATCTTGGAGTATCATACACATTTCATTTACATTCAATAAAAGCTCAGAAAATAATACATGTTACATTTACATTTCAGTACTAATCTTGAAGAACCAAGAGAATATATTCCAGTACTAATCTTGAAAAACCATGCACATTACAATTTACATTCTAGCACAGATTATGGAGAAACATACACATTACATTTACGCTCCAGCACAGAACTTGAAAAACCAAACACATTACATTTACATTCCATCACAGATCTTGGAGAATCATACACATTACATTTACATTCCAGCACAGATCTTGAAGAATCATACGCATTACATTTACAGACTTTATGGACAGAGCCAGCTTGCACACACTGTCATGATGTGTATTTTACATGGTTTACATCCATTGGATTATATTCCCATTTTAATGCTTGCAAATTCACATAGTTTTCTACACTTTTAAATAAATTCCTATACATATTTTAGCATCATTTGAAAGACACAAAAACATGGCAAACATTATTCAGATTTACTAATGCAACTCCAAAATACCTACTAAAAATTCCTAATGGGACCCAAGTGCCTCTCCAAGCTATCTAGCTTAACAGTCAGATAGAAACAAGGTCAAATGTCATGCACTTTCAAAATTCATGGAGGTATTTTTTCAATTTCACAGATTATACAACAGTGTTGTATGAATACATTTCTGGGTTATTTAAGGTGTCTTTCAACTTATATACTTACTGTTGTGCAAGGCCAATAAACACTTGATGACAAATGTCAAATTTCTGTTTCTCTCCTAGAATATCACTGTGCTCTTCAACAAACATCCTTAGTGGCTTCACAAGGTTGCTAATATAAGATGAAGGTTTACTTGGTACCTTAACAGTAGAATGAACAATATATTAAACATATTCATTCAAAGTGCATGAAAACTATCTCTTCATATTTATCTTGATATCCATATCTTATCTAATAATTTTAAACAGATGCAACTTGAGATATACTTTATATCAGTGAATCTTTCTCATGATATCAGATCAAAATTGGAATTCATACAAAATTTTGAGTAAATGACTAAGAAATTTACATTTAATATCTAATTCAATCATTAGATATTAGCTATACTTAGGATTTTAAAAAATTCACAACTTGAAAGGATATTAAATACAAAAATGATTAAGTGAATATCACAATATATACCTGCCATGTATTTAATATTCTTCTATGCAGAAAACTCAAATTTGTCTGTAGAAACCACCTTTCTTCCTTTAGTGACAATGAACTTGACCTCTGACCGCAAATTCAAAGTCTTTTTCCTTATTTCAACTGCATACCATCCACAAAGTTTGGTCCACATATGTGATGTAGAACTAATGTTATTGTGCTGAAACCATTTTTATTCTTTCAATAATAATGACCTTGACCTTTAACATCTCGTTCCCCACCAATGATACATTACCTCCATTACCTCCACACAGTTTGATAACATATGATGGAGAACTTAAGTAATTGTGCATAAACCACTTTTTTGCTTTATTCAAACACAGTGACCTTGAAACTTTTAACCCTGAAATTGATAGGCTTCTTCTTTACTCCATGCCAGAAAATCTAATAACTTTGGTTACAAGGTGGAAAGTTTTTCTTCTCTCCATCACAGTGACCTTTGATCTTTGGACCATGAAATCCATTTTTCCTCATTTCAAGTGTAAGCTATTTATGAAGTTTGGTAATTGTAAATGGTGTGCAACTATTGTGAAGAAATGAAATTTGTAACAGACAGACAGATGGCTGCAAGGATGGAACCATAACATAATAATTAATATTTGTGGTTGGCATATAAAGAAGTAGTTAGAGCTATATAAATTTAGGTATATTCTATCTTTAAATGCTTATTAAAATCTAAAGTTTACCATATTTTATGTATTTTTCGTACCCTATAATTTTTCATACACAATCCAGTCATCAAAAAAATAATTATTTAAATATATCATAATTTTTTATACAGGTCATTTTGTATTATTTGAAAATTTGTTAAATTATCTGACATAAAATTTCCATGAAGAAGATTTACAATTGCAAAAAAGATTGAAAATACCGTATTCCCAATTGGTTTTTACAAAAATTAATGATGAATTGTTGGTGACAAAAATAATGATTGATGCATAAGCATGGGCACCAGCAGCATAGGTCAAAGGAGATCATGTGACCCTCCCCACATATAATGCCTGTTATACCAAAAATAAAGAGTACTCTGAGAAGTATGCAAAAACCTGACATGTTTTTTTTTCTTTCCCTTAACATTCTACACATACATTTTAGCAATTAATTATATAAAAATCTATTTCCTGGGAAAAAGAAAGACTAAAATTTATGGGTTTTTTGCTTGGAATTCTGTGCATCAAAAACTTCTTGACAAAAAGAAAGTTATAAATGTTAACTTGACATTAATAACAGAATTCAGAAGAAAAAAAGCACATTTTTAAGTAAATTATGTTTTTCCTATATTACTTACCTGATGACATTACATTATAAAAACTTTCTTTGCTACCTCTGAATCCAGCCCTCCCAGAATGATGGAAAAATGTTTTTCTTTAAATACATTTGATTGCAAAGGGACACAATTCTTAAAGCCTGTTAGGTGGCTATATCCAGTTTAAACCAGCCTTTGACTTGATTGAGATCTTAAAGGATGCTCAAAAGGTGAAGAAAGTGGGAAGGATTATTTGTAATGTGATCAAGTAAGTATTATAGGAATAACACCGTTTGCTACAAAATTTGCTGTCTCCTGCCAATACATCACCTGACCATGTTACATTCAGAGAATAAGACGATGAGTATACTGCCTCTACCAGCATCACCCATGAGGAACATGCATGTTCTACTACTGGATGAAATTTTCCTAATATCAGTTTAGTACAAAAGAAGCACCATAGTTCCAGACATAAGGATGCATGTATTTCACGGACTATTCATGCTGAGAAAAGCACTTTCAGTAAGCAAGTCTTACAAGATAGCTGGCATATGGAATTCTGCAGTTAATTGGTCTCATCATTAACAGTTCTTCCCAGGAAAATCGAGCAAAAGTGGTCAAGACCACCTGTTATAGTGACATCAAAGCATCCTTTTCAACATTAGATATTTCCAAATAGTATGCATCAAAGAAAAAACCTATACCAGTGAGATCAGAAGCTAGCTGGCAAACGACTCAAAGGAAAGAAGGTTTTTGCATTACATGGGTCACAATCTTTTTCTAAGAAATGTCCAATACTTTCTACAACTTTTGCTGACTAAGACAATGTTCTAAATGATGGACTCTCATCGTCCACATCAACAGTGGCTTTGACCTTGAAGATATGGATGACAGTAGGTGGAGTTGGACAATCGAATGCAGACAGCATAATAGATTTCTTCCACTTCTACATTAAAGCTGGATTCTGTAAATTGTATTGATAGATTAATAGATTCAGCCTTTTTTATTTCATTCCCTTTGTCTAGCTTGATTCTGTCCATTCCATTGTCAGATTAATAGATTCAGGCATTTTCATTTCATTCCCTTTGTCTAGCTGGTGACTGTCCACATCTTGTACACCTTGGGTCCATGGGTTGTGCATTCCATATGGCAGTGATGACTCCATATCATAAACATGCATTATTGTTTCTGTATAACATGCCACTAAAAGTGGTGGCATGTGTGAATGCAAGTTCAACATGGCTGGTTTGGCTCAGCTGGATGGCTCTATGAAAACCAGTTTGCTGTTTGCTCTAAAACAGTATATTAATGTTTGATCTGGCTGATGAATTTCGCTGTGCTGTATGTTTGGCATAAGATATGTTGGCTGTTGGAATATGTGGATGGCTGGCTGGTTCATCAGTATGACATAACGAATTGTGACCATCATAGTCATATACTGTATGGCTTGACCATACATACCATTATTGCTGGTGGCATGGAGGCCATCCATTGGTCCATACAAGTCAAAATTGCAGCTCATTCAATCCAGCCTGCCACATGTGTCAAATAATGCACCTTCACATCAAGCAAGAACATTGTCATGCATGGACAAAGTATGGGGTATTCTAGTCATGCGTTATGGACAGAGAGAGGCACAAATCTGCACCCTCAGTCACTATGAGATGGATTATATTAGACTTTGAGTTGTTATGCCTAGTTTGTGGTGAAGAGGCTACTTACCAATGGGATTTTTAAAAATGTCTGTTATGTCATTAACAATCATGATAATAAAACCTTCTTTATTCCAGACAGCATGCATGATTCCAAATTCTTGGTTGGAAATCATTTTAAATATCTCATACAAACTGTATTAACATCTGCTGTAGTCTTTTTAATCTACACTGGGAGGAATCTCAGCATCAATTATAAGACTTGTCAAAAATTCAGAAATGGAATCTGGGCTCAGTAGCTCATGCTGAGAAGAAATAGATAATGTTCTTTTTTAGTGGCCCTTGAGATATTGTATAAGGACATCAGACCAAATGCTCTCTGTCCACATTGCACATACTTTAAAAAGTGGAAGGGGAGCAATTGGTACAGAGCAGGCATGTTTAATGAATATCTTCTGCTAATCACTTGTTTTTACATTCTGTGTGTGTGTGTGTATTTATATACTGAAAGGAATAATACGGCAATATATACAATACACACACACACACACAGAATACAAATAATATGGTGAATAACAGTCCTTTCATGTGACCTGGATCTAGCTAGGGATCACGTGTCAGGGATAGAATAAGATAAATGTAATAAACTGACAATGAACAAGCTGAAACATAATTGTCACAGAATAAGGCTAAAAATAACTTGGTTTTGCCTTTAATCTATTTTATACTTTATTTGTTGTACAGGCATACAATGTTACCTGGGGTGAATCACTGACTACCGGGTAGAGTGATTCGAAATTACATGCAGGCGGAGAGCCATTGGAAAGCATGGATTACGTGGATATTTGACTATGACTATTAATCACTCCTATGGTCTTAAGCTTGATACATTGTAAACTAAGACACAAGTCATTTGGATTTCATCAGTGGTAGGCAAACTTTCTACCATTGTCTCAGGCCATAGAGGTAAGTATTGAAATTTCGTCTTATTTGATTTGTGAAACTATTTCTCAGTTTTGTGTCCTGTCGAGTGACGCTTTGTTTTTAGCGTTTGTTCTTATTACCATTTTATTAACAAATAGTTTTGTTTTATTGTAGCTTTTATTTTATTTTCTTTAGGATACGAGTGATCCTGTTGGATGCTATAGTAGCTGTTGGGTACTATAGCAGCCTGTTCGATACTATTGAATGAGGTTGGATACCATTGTAGACAGTTCAATATTAATATAGATCCCAGGAGTCTATTGTGATTGTGGGAGTCTGTCATGAACTATGGGAGCCATTGGAGTCTGTTGGATCCAACTGTTGTAGCTCATAGGATAGCATACATTAAGCTTAATGAACATTATCAGATATCATGGTACATTAATGGACTAACGAAGTCTCAGTGGAACTGTCGAAGCCTAGAAGGAGATTCAGTGTTCAATGTGAGTTGACCACAGATTTGGGTTCATATATCGTATAAACTGTAGTCAGTTTAGGAAGTGGATTCCAGTTGAGGATCGTATGTTTGTGTTCATTTGCATTGAACGCAAGAAGTGGTCGAAGTGTCAGAAATAACATTTGAGTATTGCTCATTTTCATTCAAGAGATTTTGTGAATCTCGGTTAAATACTTTACGAGATTAAGTGGATCTCATATTTCATTTCTTTTCATTTTGTCTCATAGCATGTGATAACATTTGTTATGTTATTTCATATTATCATTTTCATTTCATGAGTATGTAGAATATTGTATTAGTCATATGGTAGTAGTGTACGTGTGAGTTTGAATTTGTTTTATATCCATATATATATATATATATATATATATATATATATATTTCTAGTAACGCATTTTATAAATTCAATCATTCATCAGTTTGCGTTGATATTCATTTAGTCCAAACAGAGAAATCCCATGCAGTTTCAATTCTGTTACAATAATAAATTTAATTCCTGTACAAACAGCCATGTAAAGTTCTACAGGCACAACGGTTTTTCTGTTTTATTTGTTTGACTTGTCTATGTTCTGTATTTGCCTTTAAAAAAGACTCTGTGTGTGTGTGTGTGTGTGTGTGTGTGTGTGTGTGTGTGTGTGTGTGTGTGTGTGTGTGTGTGTGTGTGTGTGTAAAATTGAAATAAATAGCAATCATGTTATAAATGAGTTATAATGCCTAAAGACAGCACCTGAGAAATTCCACTATTAAAAAAAATAGCAATAAACTCTGGATTTTATTAAAATGTTGTGTAGACTACATAAAACATATTTACTTTAAAGTACCATAAGAAAAGAAAAGCAGATGATTAAATTTAATGTATATAATTTGACAGAATTAACTGGATGTCTGGAAAATTTCCCTGGCAAATGTAGCAACAGTGAAAAACTGGTTTATACCAAACATACTGGTGGCCACATGGTGCTCACAAAGGGAAGATACCTGTAAAAATTGTTTCTCTTTGTCTATATATTAAAAAAAGATGGGTGTTTTCTTCCTTTCAAGAAGGCTGGATTTGGAGGTAGCAAACAAAGTTAACCTAATGCAATGTTATCAGTTATTGTATTTGCAGCAGAAATTGAACAATATATCAGCTTTTTTATACAGAAAACACATTTTTACTTTATCCCCCATATCCCACACTTTCCTACTGACTTACATCTCTATTTGTCCTTCTGTAAAGGCGTGGTATGTCGTTGACTAGTTTGAGATGGACACTGCACAGATTTCTCACATCCTCGACGATGTATTCTCTAAACTGTGGCAATTTACTGCTCACAGCTTCACAACAATCAGTAAAACAGTCTGGAGAAAGAGATACAATTTGTTTTCTCATACCTAGAAAAGTTTTTATCCAGACATATAAGCAAAGTACACTAAAGTATATTAAATGATTCAATATCCTTGAAAATGTTTTATTAATAAAATAATAATATGATCCTTGAGATTTTATTTAATTTATAACATCATGGTTGCTAATTATTTAAATCATAAGACAAACATTTCATACAAAAATTCCATTCATTATGTAATAATTCAAAAAAATGAACTGAGGCCATTATTATTATTATTATTATTATTATTATTATTATTATTATTACTATTTTTAACATTATTGTTTTTGTTGTTATTTTATGTGAACTAGTCAACAAAACCATAAAATATGCATTCATGTTGATGTTTCCCAAATTTATGTTCCACACAAGATTACTGTATCCTGCTGACTTTAATCAATCCAATATATTTAATCAACAAATACTTAAAATAGACTTAAATGTTCGACTTAGGAACAGATGTTTATGCTTTTAAAATAACATCTGTATTGCTGAACAGTCATCTTATGTGAGAAGCCTATCATGAAAAGGAAATTAAATGTAGCTGTATATGGTTATTCTTTGTGACCCATGAACCAAAACTACACCTTTTATCAAAGACAAGTTTTAATTACTTAACAAATCTTGAGCCTAATGAAAAGGTAATTCAGACCTCTTCTCCAAGCAAAATTTTTCATTGATGATTCCAAAATATATCCATCATACTGCCACAAGAGGCATTTTCTATTTCTGCTGTGATAGTACAATTAATTTACAAACTATCTGGCAAACACTGCTCCAACCTTCTACCCCAATAGTAAATACTGTCATACTTTCAAATCTGACATAATAACAACAGCACTGTAAACATGACTGGTATGGAGTACACATGGAATAAAAAATATTGAACACTGATTAATACTGATATTCTCCCTTTATATATTTAGTTTGCATAGACTGATCAGTTACTTGAGATATATGATAGTGGCCACTTAAGGCAGGGTTAAACCACTGTTTCATTAAGAAACACCTAGCTACTGACTGTTGAAGACTGGTGACCATTACCTACATGACATTTACATTGGAAATTTGCCCTGGGGAAATTAGAATAGGTGATTGTTAGGACAGGTTGGAATCTATTTACTTATTAACAAGGAACAAAATGATTTTCATTTATTTAGAAAAAAAGATATTTTACAGGAACCTCTTTAATTCTACATGCAAAATTTATGTGCATATTAATGTAAATTATGAACTATGTTGCAAAGTCAATTATTTCTAAACATACCTCGAAATGTGTCAGCATCACTTTCTTTAAACTGCAACCTAGGTTTTATTTCTTTATCAAACAGATCTGGAACCTAAATAGGAAAAACTATGGAAATAAAATGATGATGATGATGACAACGATAATGATGATGATGGAAAATACTCTATGCAATTAATCTAGATAATCAACAACAAAAAAAGGTAAACTAAAGTCATCTTCAAGATTTAATTTGTTTTTGCCACATTTATATTATTTTAGGATACATATTAGGCTGGAAGTAATTAAAGCTTCTAGCAAATATTGTGCAAACATAAAATAATTGTTTTTATTGTTGATGTGAGCTTAATGCTATTTTTCAGCACATGGTAGTCTACACATGTCAGCCAATATCTGGTGGAGGAAAAACCCAGGAAAACCCCATGAAGAACCACCAACCCACAGGAAGATAGATCCATCCATCTATCCATCCACCCACCCATACACCCATCCTTGTGGGGAGCCAAGTTTCATGGATTTTTGTGGTTACTTCAAACCACAAATTTAAAGACGAAACAAAAACTTAGCCATGACAAAATCCACTCTACCTCTATAGCCCTTTGTGTTCTTACTGATACATCCATAATGATCAGAAGGACCTGTGTGCCCAAGTAGTCTAAGGTGGCCTGTGTGCCCAAGTAGTCTAAGGTGGCCTGTGTGCCCTAGTCTAAGGTGACCTGTGTGCCCAAGTAGTCTAAGGTGACCTGTATGCCCAAGTAGTCTAAGGTGACCTGTGTGCCCAAGTAGTCTAAGGTGGCCTGTGTGCCCAAGTAGTCTAAGGTGACCTGTGTGCCCAAGTAGTCTAAGGTGACTTGTGTGCCCAAGTAGTCTAAGGTGACCTGTGTGCCCAAGTAATCTAAGGTGACCTGTGTGCCCAAATAGTCTAAGGTGGCCTGTGTGCCCAAGTAGTCTAAGGTGACCTGTGTGCCCAAGTCTAAGGTGACCTGTGTGCCCAAGTAGTCTAAGGTGACCTGAGTGCCCAAGTAGTCTAAGGTGACCTGTGTAGCAGAGTAGTCTAAGGTGACCTGTGTGCCCAAGTAGTCTAAGGTGGCCTGTGTGCCCTAGTCTAAGGTGGCCTGTGTGCCCTAGTCTAAGGTGGCCTGTGTGCCCTAGTCTAAGGTGGCCTGAGTGCCCAAGTAGTCTAAGGTGACCTGTGTGCCCAAGTAGTCTAAGGTGGCCTGTGTGCCCAAGTAGTCTAAGGTGACCTGTGTGCCCAAGTAGTCTAAGGTGACCTGTGTGCCCAAGTAGTCTAAGGTGGCCTGTGTGCCCAAGTAGTCTAAGGTGACCTGTGTGCCCAAGTAGTCTAAGGTGGCCTGTGTGCCCAAGTAATCTAAGGTGGCCTGTGTGCCCAAGTAGTCTAAGGTGACCTGTGTGCCCAAGTAGTCTAAGGTGACCTGTGTGCCCTAGTCTAAGGTGACCTGTGTGCCCAAGTAGTCTAAGGTGACCTGTGTGCCCAAGTAGTCTAAGGTGGCCTGTGTGCCCAAGTAGTCTAAGGTGACCTGTGTGCCCAAGTAGTCTAAGGTGACCTGTGTGCCCTAGTCTAAGGTGACCTGTGTGCCCAAGTAGTCTAAGGTGACCTGTGTGCCCAAGTAGTCTAAGGTGACCTGTGTGCCCAAGTAGTCTAAGGTGACCTGTGTGCCCAAGTAGTCTAGGGTGACCTGTGTGCCCAAGTAGTCTAAGGTGACCTGTGTAGCGGAGTAGTCTAAGGTGACCTGTTTAGCAGAGTAGTCTAAGATGACCTGTGTGGCCAGGTAGTCTAAGGTGACCTGTGTGGCCTAGTAATCAGAGGTGACCTGTATGGCCAAATAGTCTAAGGTGACCTGTGTAGCCGAGTAATTTAAGGTGACCTGTGTGGCAAAGTAGTCTAAGGTGACTTATGTGGCCTGATAGTCAAATGTGACCTGTGTAGCGGAATAGTCTAAGGTGACCTATATGGCCTAGTAGTCTAAGGTGACCTGTGTGGCCTATTAGTCTAAGATGACCTGTGTGGCCTAGTTGTCAGAGGTGGCCTGTGTGGCATATTAGTCCGAGGTGACCTGTATGGCCAAATAGTCTAAAGTGATCTGTGTGGCAGAGTAGTCTAAAGTGGCCTGTGTGGCCTATTAGTCAGAGGTGACCTGTGTAGCCTAGTAGTCTAAGGTGACCTGGGTAGCCGAATAGTCTAAGGTGACATGTGTGGCCTAGTAGTCTAAGGTGACTTGTGTGGCCTGATAGTCAAAAGTAACCTATGTAGCAGAGTAGTCTAAGGTGACCTGTATGGCCAAGTAGTCTAAGGTGACTTGTGTGGCCTAGTAGTCTAAGGTGACCTATGTGGCTTAGTAATCTAAGGTGACCTGTGTGCCCAAGTAGTCTAAGGTGACCTGTGTAGCAGAGTAGTCTAAGGTGACCTGTGTAGCAGAGTAGTCAAAGGTGACCTGTGTGTCCAGGTAGTCTAAGGTGACCTGTGTGGCCTAGTAATCAGAGGTGACCTGTATGGCCAAATAGTCTAAGGTGACCTGTGTAGCCGAGTAATTTAAGGTGACCTGTGTGGCAAAGTAGTCTAAGGTGACTTGTGTGGCCTGATAGTCAAATGTGACCTGTGTAGCGGAGTAGTCTAAGGTGACCTGTATGGCCAAGTAGTCTAAGGTGACTTGTGTGGCCTAGTAGTCTAAGGTGACCTGTGTGGCCTATTAGTCTAAGGTGACCTGTGTGGCCTAGTTGTCAGAGGTGGCCTGTGTGGCCTATTAGTCAGAGGTGACCTGTATGGCCAAATAGTCTAAGGTGACCTGTGTGGCAGAGTAGTCTAAAGTGGCCTGTGTGGCCTATTAGTCAGAGGTGACCTGTGTAGCCTAGTAGTCTAAGGTGACCTGGGTAGCATAATAGTCTAAGGTGACATGTGTGGCCTAGTAGTCTAAGGTGACTTGTGTGGCTTGATAGTCAAAAGTAACTTGTGTAGCAGAGTAGTCTAAGGTGACCTGTATGGCCAAGTAGTCTAAGGTGACTTGTGTGGCCTAGTAGTCTAAGGTGACCTATTTGGCTTAGTAATCTAAGGTGACCTGTGTGGCCTAGTAGTCTAAAGTGCTCAATTTTACAGATCACTCACATATCTCACTCCTGTTCACAGGAGTTCAAGTTTTGACTCAGCCAAAGTAAGTAGATGACAAAGCTTGCCAGTAGCTTCCTGTGGATCAATGGTTCTTCTCAGGGTCTTTCTGGGCTCTTTCTCAACTATATACTCCAGCTGTCACTTAAAGTCTAAATTGTACTGAAAAATGAGGTTAAACCTCACAAAACCAAACCAAATCCTAATGACCAAAAGAAGCTATTTGTAATTTCAGCTTGATAGTGTCTCCTGACATGGTTGGGGTCAAGACTGATTCTGTTATTAGACAGTAAGTAATCCCTTATTTCCTTGTCTCCAATGATCTCTCCTCTGTGGTTGAGATTGACTGGGTTTATACAACTATGGAAGCAAGTAGGAGGGCATTTCCCAAGCTGCATGTCTCCTCACTTCCTCGATTTTATCTCCAAAAAGCAATGGCGATCCAAAATGTGTCTTCTTCACTGTCTAAGCATGATGTAGAGTGAGTGATGTCACACCAAGTCCAAGCAAAGGCAGTCAAAGCATTCACATGGAATGATGTGCTGCTCTGTTCATGACTTTTGGGTCACTAACTCCCAGGTCCAATCATACCCAAGTTTTCAGAAGGCACGAAAATCGCCAATGACACTAAGTCTAATAATCGAAGAATTGATTATGATATTATGTACCAGTTTCATTGAAGCATGAAAAACAGAAAAAATAGAAACAGTCATATTTACAATTGTAAACTTCTCACTAAAGGCCAGAAGTTCAGTGAGAAAGGCATCCAAGTGTGTTTGTACCAGTGTGATAAAAAGGTCACTGGTAATTGACTTTTTGAGAAAAAAACATTAGAATTGCCTGGATTACATACTTTGTTACAGAAACAGACCTTGGTTTCTTTAATTTATCATGACTGAAAAATATTAATGGCGTTAAGACTAGCAAATCATTGGCATTAAAGACCTGAGTGGTGGTATGGGTGGAGGGCTTTTTGAAGTCAGCAACACTCATAGCCTTAAAACAAAACTCAGTTTTCTCCATTGTCAGATTAGTATATTATATCTTCATGTTCAATGTCCAGCTCTAACTCCATGCCCAGAGGCACTAAAGATGCATTCATATCAATCCTGTATGTGTTTTTGTCTAATCTTCTAACCAGGATTACAGTCTTACATTTTATTTAGTTATCTACCTTAATTTTTATGCTTATCACCAATGGAATGCAATGATAAATGCCCAAAAATACTAATCAGTAACAGTAAATCTGCTAAACAATGATCTCTTAGTGTAACCTCATCTCCAACTTAAATAGTTCTTCTCAAAATTATTTGATCAACCCAATTGTTCAATAAATGGCAAGGCACAAAACTGGATAAACTAAGCTGGCTCCCTTCTACTGTAGCCTCATTTACACAGACAAATAAATTGGTGAAATAAAAACAAGCTATAAAATGGAATTTTCCATTCCAAATCCTGCTTTCATTTCAGTCAAGTCATCTACTAGTGTTTCCTTAATAATCTCCTGCTTTCTCTGAAGTATTTTTCCCTTATAAAGTAATAAATATGCATTTCTTCCAGACAAGACTTGGGGCCTAGCCTAATAAATTAGTCCAAACGGGTGAGCTATATTGATGTCCTTAATTTTTAATAGGAAAATGGCTTTTTATCAAACACAGCATTGTCAGCAGATAGTTATGGATGTTACAAATGTGAAAGAAAAGAGAAAAACATGTACCAATGAGACCAATTTTTCTGCATCTGTGATCAAGCTGAGGATTTGACGAATGGTGACCAGTGGTGTAGTTGGAGGAGTAGGAGTGCTGCGGCCATCAATCTGTATATTACTAATAGAAGACATAACTTTTTCGTTTGGTGTGGAGGGTCTGTCATTCTGTGTCTTGGCCTTATGTTCCAGCGACTCTTTATGATTTATGGCCTAAGAAAAATTATCAAAGAGTAAAAGTTAGTGCATCACATTACCATACACATAAATATCCATAACTTATTACTGTATGTTGTTTCAAGTAAACTGCACTGACCCAGATCAGCCATTACTTAATACATGGGCAGATCTGAATCTATGCAGTTTGTTAAGAGTGATCAGAAGAACAAGTAAAAGACCTTAATCTGCCAATGCATTATGTGACTGCAGATCAAGGACTCAACTCTTAAGTGAGTATATACAGTAATTCAAAAAATAAAATATACACATAAACTTATCAAAATGATGCCTAATAAATTATGTTCATATCAAGTTTGACTGCTTCCCTTAATCTTAAGTTTTATCAGCTTACTAAGAATGTGGCATGGTACTGTACCTCATCAATGTCTGTAATTTGACATGGACCTAATTATCCAGACAATAAAAACGTTTAACTTTTCTCTGCATCTGGATAATTTGTATACAAACAAATATAATTTTTCTTAAATATTTAATCAAGAAAATTAATATTTCTATAGCCAAGATTTTGTTCCACTGTACAAATTCAATGCTTGTTGGAAGAATGTAATATAGCCATGCTTGTCTATATTCTCATGATGTTTCAGTGTTTTCGTTTTCAAACAAGAATAATGGTTGCATTTCTCATGCTTGCTTTCTTTTTTTGTCTGAACTGTGTCTGTTTGTTAAATCATGTGTACTGCCATTAGTGACAACTCTGACCATCATCCAATAAACAGCAATGATGGGTACTCAATGAAAAAATGTATTTTAATTTCGTATACTCTTGACAAGGTCATAAGCAAAAAATTTATTCGCTTCATCGATTTGAATGGACATGTTACTAAAATCAATTAAAGCCTAAACAAAAACAATCATTACAAAAAAAGGTGGTGTTATCTATTACAACCATGATATTTCCTTTGATAAGGTTTATTTGCATATAATAACTTTTATGAAATGGTAAAAAAGCAAATTTATAGCCAATCATTATTAATTAGCAACTCTTGTTAACTCCTATTAATGGTTTCAATGATAGCAGATTCATTTGCTAAGACTTTATAAGCTTGTCTTGCTTTGTAAGCTCTCAGCCAATTAAAAAAATAAAAAAAGCTCACAATCAAATTCAGCTTTATGCGATGCTGACAGCAATTAATTGTACAGTTATCAAGGTGCTTCAGTAATTACTTCAGTCTTAATATGAAAGGTTAATTTTCCTTTACGATCACCTTTAACAGCTTGTGACACATTATTTAGGCAATGCTTGTTAAGAGTTGTGAAACATATCAGCCGTGTTTATTTTTTTATTGGTGCTAACTGACAACAAAATCAGTTAATCCAACTTAAAATTTGGGTAGCAGCTTCATGGCTTGATGGTCATCCAATGTGTTTGAGTATGGCTAAAAATTTATGTAGTTTACAACTTTAAAATTTGTCAATTTCCAATGTTGAAAATTATTATAGTTTGGAAATGTGTCTGGAAAATTGGAAGGTATTGATATATACAGCAGATATCTTTTATGCCTCACCCTGTTGTGTACTGCATTTCATCAACATTTTCATTTTATTTTTAAATTTACAGTACCTGTGACATTACAGGACTAGAAAAAATTATTTTTGTACAAGATATTTCAGGGATGATTTTAAAATGAGATCTTGGCACATCATCTTGGATGAAAAATAATCAGTCAGGTGGACGATTTACAAGAGTTGATTCTAAACTTGTAACGATTTACAATTTTTCTTAGGATAGGAGCCTGCCAATAACTGGAATGTGGGCTGCTTTCAATCCCGGAGATATCTTTGAAAATTTTGGTCCTGTATTATTTGTGTTTGTATGCGTATATATTTTTCTTTCTTTGCATTTTTACCTCTTGTGTGTATGCTTCATCTAGCCAGGTGCTATATCTCATCAACATCTGTACTGAGAGTTTCCAGAATCTGTGACACAGTGGGAACAGGAATACATCTTTATCCCAACAGCGCCGTAAACTGGACCACAAAGTCTCCGTGGAATGTAACAAAAACTTTGATGATTCTGTTAAAGATTTAAACATTATTAACCTAAACACAAATCATTTATCAATATTTGAATTTGTGTTATGCTATCATGCATATTTAAATAATCCCTCATCAAAATTATAATGTATTTTGGAAGAAAAAAATGACCTACCCTTTATATCATATATGTGAAAATTAGCCTATAACCCACACTTAGACTAATGTTTAATTTATTGAGGCTTTATTCAATAGAAAGACCATCCGTATTCATCACAAAATGTGTAAGACCCTTTATGACACAGCACCAGCATTGCTGTAATACAGAAATAAAAATTACAAGAATGCATCTTTTACTAAAATGCTGGTACGGTCATCTGTTCCGGAGAAGTAGCTTTGACAATGTTTGATGAATTGGGAGGTCACATTTGTATAGTTTTCATCTAGGACAATATTCATATAGAAACAAAGGTTTTAATAAAGATCATATTCCAGTAGTACCATCCCTTAATGAAGACTAGAGGCAGAAAGATTTTCAAATTGGACACTGGAGGTTTGATCAGTACCATTTTATTTGCAAACAACTCAATACAAAAGAATTTAAATAAAAATGCAATGTCAATATGATGACCCATCCAAGAGTAGCTACAACAAGATTTTCAAGATGTCCACCACAATGGCTATACTCAGATCAACACCATTCTGACTAAATACTAATATGACATTACTAACGGTATTTTAGTAAAAGTCAGTCAGTATAGAGATATATTCGGAAGTAGCCATAACAAGATGTCCACTATGATGGTCATACTGTACGTCAGATTAGCACCAACCAGTACCAACATGACATGACACAAAGTTCAAGATGGCCACTACGATGACCATACTGCACGTCAGATTAGCACCAACCAGTACCAACATGACATGACACAAAGCTTCAAGATGTCCACTATGATGGTCATACTGTACGTCAGATTAGCACCAACCAGTACCAACATGACATGACACAAAGCTTCAAGATGGCCACTACGATGGTCATACTGTACGTCAGATTAGCACCAACCAGTACCAACATGACATAAAGCTTCAAGATGGCCACTACGATGACCATACTGCACGTCAGATTAGCACCAACCAGTACCAACATGACATGGCACAAAGCTTCAAGATGTCCACTATGATGGTCATACTGTAAGTCAGATTAGCACCAACCAGTACCAACATGACATGACACAAAGCTTCAAGATGGCCACTATGATGACCATACTGTACATCAGATTAGCACCAACCAGTACCACCATGATATGACACAAAGCTTCAAGATGGAAACTATAATGATGGTCATACTGTACGTCAGATTAGCACCAACAAGTACCAACATGACATGACACAAAGCTTCAAGATGTCCACTATGATGGTCATACTGTACATCAGATTAGCACCAACCAGTACCAAACCTATATGACACTAAGTTTTTTTTCAGTGAAAAATTAATACACTTATAACCCTCTGTTTAGAAGTCACAATTCAAAATCTTATGGTCATACTGTGGTCTGATTTGTACCATTTTCATTTAGTACCATACAGACATTATTTGTTTGTGAGAAGATGTGATAAGTTTGTTAGTAAATATCCCTTTTAGTTACAACCAGGATAAGTGAGAACAATATTTTCAAGATGGCAGCCATTGTGGCCATATTGGATGTCAGATCAGTGCTATTTTCATTCAGAATCAACTAGACATTAAACAAAACCCTATGTTGATATGACCATCATTTCAGGGAGAGTACTGGTTTTAAGATATTCAAGATTTGTTAGGCACCAATTTAATTTGGACCAACTAACAGCATAAAAAAAACTTTCATTTAAAACAAATGATATGACCATCTGTTCTGCAGTAGCAGTATAAAAAAAAAGATTTTTGTGATGGTCACCATTTCAGCAATATTTAAAGTCTGAGTGGCAAAATTTTCATCAAGACAAAAAAACAGAAACAACCTGGAACGAATTTCATTACAATCATCCATGTGGTTAGGAAGAACAACAATAACATATGTGTGACTGTAAAATTTCATTGCAATCATCCAAGTCAACAGGAAGAACAACAATAACATATGTGTGACTGTAAAATTTCATTGCAATCATCTAAATGGTTAGGAAGAACAACAAATGTGTGCTAAGAGACAGACAAAAGTAATTCCATAGGCTCTTCTGCTCTGAGTGGTAAAGCTATTAAAAGTTTATGCAACTGAGATGAAAGAGTATTATATTCACTTTTGACACTTAACCTGGAGTCAAAGAGATTTTGAAACCTTACTGCAAATCTGTACACCAAAGGGAAATTAAAAGTTAACTTTGACAGCTTTTGTCATGAGCAATAAAGAACCTTTTACATTTACAAGAAATGTGATAGTTGTGATGGTTGGACAAACATGTATGAAACTAATATATCTACCTTTATCCAAAAATCAGTAATTATAAACCACTCAAAGGTTCACAGCAGGTTCTCCAATACTAGCTGACTTACCTGTGGATTTACTGAAAGCTAATGTCAAGGAACCTTCAAAGGCACCTGCTATTTCCTGGAATCTACAGCAAAAAAAAAGAACAACCACATATATGGCAAATTAAAACTGAAAAAAGAAGATTTATAACTCTATATAGTATATCTGAACGTAACAAAAATAATTTTCTTAACAAATTTTAAACTATCTATGACTGTTGTTATCCTATTATTGTTATTTTATAATGCACAAACTGACTGAAAAGACATAAACTGTCATTGTTTGTCTAAAATGTATACCATACTTGACAAAATACACTCAAGTTAAAGTTATTACAGATTCCAATATGCCAACTGATTTTAAAATGTCAAATCACAAACTTGATTTGGTAATTTTGTTATAATATACCTAATCTGGAAATATATAGGCAGGCTCCATTTGGTCATAAAGGTGTGGTAACTGGGATGGTCTCTATGTCTCTTTACACTGGCCTGAGACCCACACAGTCTCTCAAACTGATCCAAAAACTGCATACTTGTCAAAAAATTCTGAAAAAGAAAATATTTTTATCTTTTTAGGTAAAACTTTTTACTAATTCTACTTCTAGGAACATCTGTCCAAAGAATTTTTTGGAAAAATATCACTTTTGTTGCTTTTGTTTTGTTTGAAAAATTGCATTTTTCTGAAGAATATGCACCCAAAGCTCTATTGGCTGAAAGAATTTCCAGGAAGTCTTGTTAAGACCATTTCTTCTTTTTGACTGCTGAGTGCTGAAACCATCTCTGATATTGTATTAAGATAAGATTTTAAGTAAGTAAATATGGCTGCCATATCAGATGTAAGATCATCACCATTTTCACTCAAAACAAAATGGACACCATCAGAAGACTTTCCATGAAAATACCATGTTGACAAAAAAAAAATTAATAAAAAGAAGTTCAACATGTTCATTGTGGCAGCCTTACTGATATCAGATCAGCAAGATTTTCATTCAGGACCAACAAGATATCATAATTAGTCTTCTGGTGAAAAACTCATGTCAAAATGACCTTTCATTTAGGTATAGAAATATGAAGATGGTTGCCATGGCAGTTATACTACTTGTTAGATCAACAAAATTATTTTCATTAAGTGCCAACTAGACATAAGATTTTTTTGGTTTAATAACCATACTGTTATGACTCTCTGTTCACAAGATAAAGTAATAGCATGTTTTTCCAAATGGTTAATAAGGTGGCCACAGTGGACATCAGATCATTTACATTTAGGAACAACTAGATATAAAAAGAAGTCTTTTAGTGAAAACCCCATGCTGATATAACATTTCATTTGGAAAGAGTTATGACAAAGATTTTCAAGATGGCTGCTATAGCTTCCATATTAAAATGTCCGAGCAGCACCATATTCATTTAGGACTAACTAGCCTTGGATTGAAGTTTTACAACAATCTTCCAAGTGGAGGAGTAGCAATATGAAACCTGTGCTAATTGACCAACAGACTACGAAGAACAAGCCATCCCATAAGCTGTCTTGGTCTATGACCAGTAGAGCTAAAAATGGTTTATGCATTATGATTCAAATCCAATTGCAATTTATATCAGAATTTAATAAAATTATCCATTATCATGTTCAATAAAGAGAAAAATCTCAGACAAGTCTACTCACTGCATGGAATACATCTGGATTTCCTGGAGCAAATATAGATGGAGTTCTGGCTTCAATGTTGCTCACAACTTCTGGCCAAACAGCATTCACTAGAAAATCAAAGCCTCTCACAACCTCTGTGCTTCTGAGGGCAAAAAAATGATACAATATGAGAATAAGTAAAAGAAGTCTAACTATATAAATGCATTTTGTGTACATATCAATAGCTGCACACATAGAAATATAATGACACCTCTTCTCTGTACACTCCGCCACAAAATTGCCTTTGCTTTATGCTTAAACTCTTCCCTTCTGAACCTATGCCCACACTTAATGCCTATTATTTTTATGATCAATTTATTATAGGTGATAATTTTTGTTTTTTATAAAATTTACCCATAAAATAGGTAACAAATAACATGATGTCTCAGCAATACCATCCTTCCTCACCTCCTTTCAAATAAATTTCATACTAGAAGCAATATCACAGAATAGTATGCACAATATTATAACTGTACTGCAAATATAGTATGGGTCATACTGTCATGTACTGCATTACCAAAGATGTATGTTGTAGTTCTGTCAAACATTTTTAGTTTTGCTCGCTGTGACACAGGCAAAGTTGTGGGAATAAGAGCTCATTTAATTCATGTTTTCTGTCCATGGTATCACCACTTACAAGTATATAAAGTTATAATTACATTGCATTTAGGCGTTGTCAGGATGTTGTCTCCTTTACAATAGCAACCTTTCAGCTATAGGCTGATTCCCAGTAATACTGGTTGGAGCCAGTGATGCAGGCTAGAAAAAAGTCAGGTAATGAACAAGTTCAACAGATCAAACTCCAGCCTTTATTTATGCAAAGTTATTCATGCAGGTTCTTGGGCATACTGGAAGGAATACCTTGTTTGTGCCATACTACAGTGCAACAGAGCAACTTGATGCTCATTGTATAAATAAAGAGGTATTATAATTTCATGCCTGTTTTAGGAACATGTTATAACTTCCTGTCCATTCTTGATCAGTATATTTTCCCATTTTTTTACTATGTTGTTGTTGTGAAGAGCACAATACAATTCCATAAAAGTCTCTTATGTGAATAGCTTTATAATTTCATAATGTCAGCTTAGACAAAAACATTTCATGTACATTAAGTGAACAGAATAGTTTTATATCTGTATCAGTAAAAAAAGTGAACAAAACAATGTCATACCTGTCATGGTGAACAAAAGAATTTCACATGTTAAATCAACAGATTATAATCCAAATTTGTATCGTGCACAAACAAAATGTATATTGTCCAATAGGCAGTGTGTGGAAAACATCTCAATATGTCATACTAATGTCAACATAACATCAGAATAGCAGTGTTTAGTGCATGTGTAAGACCATCTGCACAAAGGACCTCTTTCATCTACATTGTGCACCAAGACAAAATTTGATTGTGGTGTCAGATATTATATATATATATATATATATATATATATATATATATATATATATATATATATATATATATATATATATATATATATATATATATATATATAAACACTGTGATCCATTGCCTTCACTGATCTGGAAATAACTCTTTCTATATTCTTGTGACAAAGAATGCAATCATCTAGAAACTGGGCAATAATGTTGTTGTTTTTTCCATAAATATTCCGATCTTAAAAGAAACTTACTTGCATTCATAAATGGACACCCTGCACTCAAGTTAAGCTAAAATCCATAAAATAACAAAACAGTACCTTTATTTTATCCCAACTTAAAACTGTTTCATTTTTACTGGAAATGAATTTAACTTAAAAATGAAACTTAATAATGATATCTTTGTTTTTGAAGACATAAATTTCTCACCCTGATGTATGTTTTGAAGTTACTTCTCGCAGCAGACGACAATGTGTAGGAATGAATTCAAGGATCTTGGCATACATTCCTTGTAGGCCTTGTTTGTTGGATTTCAAAAACTGTTCACTGATCACCTATTAATGAAAAATAAATGGTCTTTATTTGTTCCAAACTAATATGAAGTTTTTATAAGGAGTTGAACCATTTCTTTTACCTGCTCGCTTGGCCTTATGGCCTATAAACATTATTAAGTTATCAGACTTACTATCACCATGACCTCTGACCCTCAGATCCCAGAATCTGTAGGTTTGTTTATTATGCTAAGTGCAATCCATCCAAAGTTTAGTCAAAGACCTTACTCTAGAACCAGTTATCCTTGATCTTTGATCACTAAATTATTACGCCTCTTCACAAATTTCAGTCAAGATATCTGATCTAGAACAAAAACTAAAATACAGAAAACTATTTAGCAAGATAACTGTTTGATTGTAACCAAGCAACTCTTCCATACCACTTCATGCTGTCTACTGTAGATTCTAACCAAACAACCCCATCCACACCTATTCATACTTTACTGCACATTCTAACCAACCAGCCCCCTCCATCCTCCATCATTCTTTCTATTGTGTAATCTAACCAACCCACCAACCCCCTCAATCATAATTTCTACTCTATATTCTAACCAACCAACCCCCCTCCATACATGTTCATGATTTTTACTGTGTATTCCAAAGAACCAACACCCTCCCCATACTCCTCAAGCTTTCTATTGTACATTTTAATAAAACAACATCCTACATATGCTATGTCATGATGCAAAATCCATCATATATATTATTAATCTTTCTGCTAGAAAAAAGTGTAAGTGTGTGTGTGTGTGTGTGTGTGTGTGTGTGTGTGTGTGTGTGTGTGTGTGTGTGTGTTGAGAAAATAAGAAAAAATGTGCAATATGTTCACAAATCAGACCACTGACCATTACCCAGAGACCCAAGGATGACACCCTTTTTGAAAAAGGTAACCCCAAGGGCAACATAATTAGCATGTTTTTGTGGATTTCCATCCAAGCATTACGGAGATGTGACAAAAACAGTATGTAAGCATCAAAGTCCTTAATGGCACCTCAGCAAAAAAGTGGTTCTAACTAAAGTTTGAAAAAAGATCAGTTAGTATCACAGTATCCCTGACTCTCTTTAAAGATGTGTGGGTATAATACAGGCAGGGAAACCATATAAAATTTGGATATAAGCAAGAAAATATTAAACATTGTATGTATCTTTCAAAATAAGTAACACCTTACCTCTTCCATATATGGCTTGACAACGTGGTTGCGGAAGAGATTCTCTACATCCTTGATTTTATCAATCAATGCGTAAGTTCTCAGGCACTGCCGTAGAACATCAATATTATTTTGCTCTACCCCGTCCAGGAAAGACCCCTCCAAACTATACTGTAGAGTGGTAGTAATATTAGCAATCCTCTGGAAAGAAATACATTATTGATATCACAATCTGCTAAAGTTGATCCATGTGTGGTTCTTTATAATTTCTCATTTTTAACAGAAATTTAAAAATTAAATGTACAGTGAAACAAAGTTTTCTCTGCAGACTGGTCACATATTTTGGTCCCAAAACAACAATTTAACACAAAACAAACTGATGCATGCTATCCAACTCTATAAAATGACCAACACTGATCTGGCCAAAAACCTGTTCCATTTTAAAATGTATGTCATGTCCTTCCAAAAGAACAATCTCTTTTTATTCTGTTTGTCCTCTCAATAAATAATTCCATTTTTGTCACAGTCTATGAAACCTAGGTGACCATGTCACTTTCTAAAGGCACAGTTAAAATCTCAATAATCCATGTAAAACCAGTTAAGAAATCCAATGACAGATATGCCAACCCCTCAGCACGCTTATGAGGAATTTTTGCATCCATTAACATAGGCAACATATCCAGAATGGAACACATATTCATTATTAGTCCTGCAATGTAAGATGATTGTGATATACGGGATGCAACATCTTTCTTTCAGTACAAATCGTGTTGTGTAGCAGATGTTCTCCAGTCAACTGCCTCTAGTCAAATTTTCATGAATATTTCACAATTTGACACCAAACTTTAGATTATATGTGAAGAATTGAGGAGCAGATATTCAACACTTCCATGCAACTCAAGCAGCAATGTCCAGGAAAAGTTTGGTGTGACAAAAGTAACAGAGGGCACAGTACCATTTTCAATGGTGTGACAAAAGTAACAGAGGGCACAGTACCATTTTCAATGGTATGACAAAAGTAACAGAGGGCACAGTATATACCATTTTCAATGGTATGACAAAAGTAACAGAGGGCATAGTATATACCATTTTCAATGGTATGACAAAAGTGACAGAGGGCACAGTATATACCATTTTCAATGGTATGACAAAAGTTACAGAGGGCACAGTACCATTTTCAATGGTATGACAAAAGTAACAGAGGGCACAGTACCATTTTCAATGGTATGACAAAAGTAACAGAGGGCACAGTATATACCATTTTCAATGGTATGACAAAAGTAACAGAGGGCACAGTATATACCATTTTCAATGGTATGACAAAAGTAACAGAGGGCACAGTACCATTTTCAATGGTATGACAAAAGTAACAGAGGGCACAGTACCATTTTCAATGGTATGACAAAAGTAACAGAGGGCACAGTATATACCATTTTCAATGGTATGACAAAAGTAACAGAGGGCACAGTATATACCATTTTCAATGGTATGACAAAAGTAACAGAGGGCACAGTACATACCATTTTCAATGGTATGACAAAAGTAACAGAGGGCACAGTATATACCATTTTCAATGGTATGACAAAAGTAACAGAGGGCACAGTATATACCATTTTCAATGGTATGACAAAAGTAACAGAGGGCACAGTACCATTTTCAATGGTGTGACAAAAGTAACAGAGGGCACAGTACCATTTTCAATGGTATGACAAAAGTAACAGAGGGCACAGTATATACCATTTTCAATGGTATGACAAAAGTAACAGAGGGCACAGTGTATACCATTTTCAATGGTATGACAAAAGTAACAGAGGGCACAGTTTATACCATTTTCAATGGTATGACAAAAGTAACTGACGGTTGTTGTACATGTCATTTTCAATTGTATGACAAAAGTTCCATCTTGTGAGATGATCTGAGAAGTAAAGGAGCTTATTTCCTAAATTTAACATGAACAGGGAAAGCATTCAATGGAGAACTTAGGCTTTTATACTGTTTATAAAAATCTCACCTGCAGAATACTGCAAAAGATTTTATACAAAGGGGGAAGCGCTCCCTCATCACCAAAATATGGGGGAGGGAAAATGGAAACAACCCTTGTTAAATATTTATCTAACACTTCAATATCCTTTCTTTCTTCCTGCTCCATTCTGTTATATCTCAATTGAAATCAAAATCCTAAGTTGTCACCTCAAGTTGCACAAGTTTTAATCTGCTGAGCTTAACCTGTGTATGAATACTGTTCTATGTTAAGACACACACACACACACACACACACACTTTTCATAGTCTGCTGTCTGATGGGGAACATACATAGCTAGTACTAGTATAGCCACCTTTATTAAATTGGGAAACTGATCTTTACGGTTGTAATTTACAACTTTCCATGGTTCATAGTTATTGCCTCTTTGGATACTTCCACTCCAAAATAAGATTTTTCACTAACATAAACTCTGCCACAATTTAACTTTCTTGAATCAGTGCTTTGCTGACTACTAAATCAATTTCTTAACTGTTTCATAATGGAGTTTTTAGTCCAACAATGGCATAGTCTGCTGATCAAATAAATAACTTAACTTCATAATTTCATTTTCAGAATCTTATTGATTCAATTTATCTTAACCCTTATAGAGCTACATAGTCTTGCAACAAAAATCCTGCTGGGCTAAAGATTGTTTGATAAAATAAATGAAAACAGTACTCTTCTTTTGAAATGAATATATTTTAATTAGGAATTAATTAGGAATTGTGCATTTTCGACATTTAATTTTGAAATATCACTGAAAGAAAGATTGACTAGCATAGTGTACATCCATCCAGCGTGTACTGCTCCTGTGGCCTAAGTGTTTAGAGCATCTGCCTCAGATGTAGGAGGTTGTGGGTTCGAGCCCTGGATGAATTATAACAAAGACTTCAAAAATTGGTACAAGCAGCTACCTTGCTTGTTGCTCAGCATTAAGAGTTTAGTGTTAGGACTGGTTAACTTGGTGTCTCAATAATGTAACTGGGTAGGACATGATGCTACAGGTAGCAGTAAGATTCCCCAGAGCTAGAGATAACTGCCACACTGCAGTCATTGTAGTGATATGACTGGAGAATTATTATAAAAAATCCAACACATGCACATACACAATCACCATCCAGCATGTATGACGGATGAAAATCTCTGAAAAGCTAGATGGAGGCTGCTTAGGCACCAAATCAGGATCAAAGGATTAAGTCCAAATTGGGGGTTCAGCAGGCAAAGCCTCCAGAATCTAATGCATTTTGAATACATCTAGCTGTCAAAAATCTGTTTATGCACAAAACCTTTCCTGCTATGTCCACTTTTGTATTAACTCCAACAATTTGAATGACTTCACTTTGGGTTTTTTAAGATATCAACATATCAATCCAACTAAGCCCATGAAAACTTGTTTTTTACATTACTGTCCACTTCCTGAATGTTGGCATTATCTGATGAAATTAGTTACATACTACATTTTTCCAACAGACACATTATAAATTGATATTATAACAGAGAAAACAAAGTGAGTCCAATTAATATTAAATACATATTATCATGAAACAACAAAACTTAAATGCTTCAAGCCATTCATGCAACTAATATGTCTAAAACATCAAAGAAAACAAATTCCAATTAGATTAGACTGGTATCAGAAAATCATTATTAAGAAATTCATAACTGATAAAATGTCTATAACTATGACCAGGCACAGAACTGTCCAGTAAATCAATGTTCAATCATTTGACCCTACCACTACCATACCAATTTTCTCAATGAATTTACATCAATCTCAGAAATGAACCAGATGACCATGAAAATCACAGAAATCCATGATTTGTCAGGAAAGTCCCATCTCTGACATTGGACTCAAATTAACCATTATTTCAAAAAAACTCTCTGGTAGGGTGAAATGATGCATCAATACTTATATCAATACAAGAGACGAAGAATCGATACAAAATGATACTTACCATATGCAAGTCATTTTAGTCTTCAGCAGTCATGAAAAATTATTAGTTGCTTCCATATTCTGTACAATTATAATCCATCTGAAACAGCATTTTCATTCACAGGCACTCATGTTTATTAGTAAAAACGAAAAAGACTATTTGAGAATACCTATTCACCATCTACAAGTTAACCCAAAATAACATGGTTCATAATCTGCACCCCCCCATTCCATGATAATTATCTTAACCCAGAAGTATGTTCAGCATACATTCCAAACATGTTCCACATGTATAATGAAATACTTTACTCATCATTTAATTACCACTTTCACGCAAAGTTTCTACTTTAAATTGTATATTGACTCCTTTACTCAATTTGAAAGCTACGCTACTGGTTTGTTGCATGGTGAAATATGTTACACTGAATTCTCACTTGTGGTTATTTTTTGTTCTGGTCCAATTTAAACAATAGCCACTAATCAGAAATCAACGTAGCTTACTATCTGCATGACAAACAGGAAGGAAGTACTGGCAGAGCAAGAGTCTTCACGGGAAAGTCATTAGATATGTAAAGTACTTATGCGGAGATGCTGTCATAGTGTATCATTGTGCAAATCATGTATACAAATTCATGTGCTTAGAGAACAGTAAAAGACAAGAATTCATACAAATTTATTGAAAGTCCCACATATGAAAACATGCTCAGTGAAGTATACAATTCTTATTTAACCATTCTTGTTACAACATGTTTTTCGGATAGCAATTGTTCCACATCTGGTTCCTACAATCATGACATGACTGGTTGTGAAACTAAATTTAATTAGCACAACGTGCCCAGTAAAAAGAATTATGGCATAGTTTGAAACCATTCATGAAGAAAGTTTTACAAATGTGTGTTTAAAATATGGACTACCCAGTAAACCCAAAATGTCTGCTTCTCGTCAAGGTTCATTAAGATTTCATTTGGCAAATACTCATTGATGAGAGTAATGATGACAACAATTTTTAAAGTTAAGGAGTATATCAGATTATTGGAGCTGGGAAAGTGCTGATGGAGACACTAGTAAGTGATTTTGAGCTCAAAATGGTGTTAAATACATGTCAGATGTACATGCTGGATGGACAAAAATAACTATGTATATGTCCCTCCAAAAAGAAGCATAGAATACTGATACAAAGAAAAGGAGCAGAGTATGCTCATAAATAATTAGCAGATGAATGCTTATACAATTAGAGGTGACATCTGTCAAAGATGCTGATTTCAGCAGAGCAATAAGAAATTGGAGCAGGAAGAAAGAGAGACATATATTGAAGTTTAGATAAATATTGACCTATCTCCCTTATGATAAAATCCTGTCATCATCTCTCTTTAAATTGTACATGGGGAACAAATATGGCATTTGTCTTTTTAATGCAGAGATTTAACTGGTGAATGAAGGTGCTGATGGAATAAATGAAATTAGCATAGAATGAGCTAGTTGATCACCTTATGCAAGTAAAAGAAAATTTGTAGAAATACGACTGGGTGTAGTCAATAGTTTTCCTTCTTCACTAATAAATACAAGTACCTGTGCCTGAAACAGTCTTTTGCATTTGGAGGAAGTAAAATGTGATAGATTTTGTTGGTATTCAACCTTATTCCCATCCCTGAATTTGTTCTAGCTGAGATTTCTTTGCTCGATAAAATTGGATTATTTATTCTGGAATGAAGATAACACTGTAATGACTTCCAAGCATAACTGAGACACAAAATTGGTAGCAAGATCTTTTTAAATCATTCATGTTGTGCAAAACAATGGAAGTTAAATGAAGCCACCATTAAATGACCTAAAAAGTTGGAAAAACTCATGCAACGAACAGGTAGTCTGTTTGAAAATAGTATCTTCTCATCAATGAGAATTGCATGTAAATATATGACAACTTTTGGTCTATCTGTTGTAAGCATACTGAAAATAGGACCAGAATGTCTATATACAAGAAAGGGCACCACCTACTTTTTAAAGATGTAAAGACCATCAAGTTCTTGTGTATTGATATGTAGTGTATCTCAGGCTGTGTATTGTGAATCCTATTGATACATGGCTCATGTGTATCGTTTCACTCCTACTCACTGCTATATCAATTAATCTAATACTTTCTCAGCTCCAAGAATCTAATATACATTATAACTTTAAAAATCACTGTCATCATCACTATCACCTGTATTTTAAACACACATCTGTAAAACGTCCCTTGTGCAAGGATCAAACTATGACCAGTTTTCTTCCATGTGTGCAAATTAAATTTAGATTAACAGCCTCTTATGTCAATCTGAAAAACAGTTGAGTACAGTTCTAATGCATGACTTTAAACTAATTTGTGGGAGTTCTTGTGCATTCTGCTCGCAAAGTGTGCAATTTCATGCAAATGTGTACAATTTGCATGCCCAATCCAGCATCTCTGTACTTGCAGACAACTTGAAAATCTCCTACTTTTCTCCATCATGATAATATGAAGAAGTACTCACAGGTTTGATGATTTCAACAAGAGGAAGCCCTTTACTTTTTGTGACATAGAACTGAAGCTTGTTGAACTCTGTAGCAACCCTTTCAATCAGCTGCCCATCCAGTTGACTGAAATGTATATATCATTCTAATATGCAATTTTTTGGTGTGTCTCTCTGCATGCACACTTAAAAATTAATTAATTTGAGCAATAAAGGCTTTCAAAATTAGATGAGGCTTTGCTGTATTGATAGTATCTGTGCAAGATATAAATGCATTATAAAGTATAACATGTTCATCATGGAAGCCGAACCATTGCAAGTGTGTGTAATATCACTGACTCATAAGACATACATAGTCCTGAGTGTGATCCAATGTCATATACTACCAAAAACTAATATAGCTCTCCTAATCAACATTCAATACCATTGATACATTAAATGATACTTTTAAAGAATAAACATTTCGTTAATTTCAAGACTAGAACTACATTTTCCAACATAAAAAGACAATTAGTAGGTAATGATGCACCATCTAATGCAGATATATTACCCTTTTTCTGGGTACAAAAAACGTTATGTATATATTGATAACTATGCCATATCAATAACTGAAATTCTGTTTTCATTTTGAAGATGTCTGTGAACACATGTTTCACGGTGATATTGTAATTCATTAGTATTTTGTAATGATGCATTTCACCATAGTCTTTGATGTTGGCAATATGGAACTAAAAAATGTCTATGTTATGATAATTGGTGGGAAGTGTAAAATCTTTTATAATATGGAAACAATGTCATGGCTTTAGTTGCTAAACAAAGTTTGAAAATATGCTTAATGCTTGGAAAACACATTTGTTTAAATACTAAATCAAATATTTACTTTCTTAAGGGTAGAGGGACATTCTTGTGATGTTATAAAGTAATTCCAGTTTTTTTGACTGTGTTGTTATGGAAGTGGAAAATGCTAGTAGGTGCTATAGAGGTTTATATCATTAAAAAGTATTAGTTATAGCATTGTTTGATTTATAGGTATATAATAAATTTTCATATCATAGATTTCATGGATTATCTAGTCTCACATGCAAACCACACAAGACGTATGATAATATGCCTTTCAAACTTATAGCACAACAATTTAAAAAAAATTGTAATCTCATTAATACCATCATTATGCTAAAAATGGTGATACCTTTGTCTTTTTGTACCCTAAAAGACCAGAAAACAATTATCCACTGTCTGCATACATGCCATCCCCAGGTGAGGAAAAAGTGGTATCCAAATGGATAAAAAGATTAATTTGAGCAGAAAAAGAGTAATCCACATATAACATGATAAAATGCAATGAGCATATGTCCAAAAATGATTTATTTACCCCTTTAGTCTTTTAAAATTAATAAATGCTTCAAGTTTCATATGTAGCTCTTTCAGCATTACAAAGCAACATACTCTCATACTGCATTTCAAAACACTTTATACCAAATGAGACTGAATATTTTGCAGAAAGTAGAGCACTAAGTGCTGGGTTATTGAGCCTGGATCTAAATTTGGTTTTATTTTTGTTAACGATACTGAACAATCTCTCAGTCAGCATTAGAATGGTAAAGAATCAATATCCCTTTCATAACCTGACAGAAGAGAAAATTTATATCTTACAGTTATTGAGTCTTTAGCTGGGAAATAAGATGCAGATCAACTCTATCCACAGGAAGTACATTGTCAGGTAGAATGCCAACTTGATACTTCAGAAGTTCTTCTAATTTATTGGCAGCCTTTCCTGCAGCAAGTGCACAAATGACAAGGACAACCTTACATGTACAATGATGGAGACATTTTTCAAAATATAGAATGCAACTCCTTTATGAATTCCAGCCATAACTGGAAAACCCCATACAATTCTGCAAACAAAAACTGTTTTTCTCCAGTGGAATCTATTGTTAATTCTGGTAATGAAAGAAGAGCACTCTGAATTTGCCCTTTTCATTGTAAGAGTCTCTTAAGCAAACTGAGAAAAACGTTTTATCATGATAATCACTACTCCCGTCTGTGGCAATACTAACGGCCCAATTTTCATGGAATCTGCAATTTTGTGATGTGCTGTGATTATGATTTTTAACGTAGCTTTAACAATTTTTCAGTCATATCGCTAAGATGTCTGCAGTGTGGCAGTTTATAGTGATGTCTAGCACTGGAGCATCATGCCGCAGACATGTAGCATGATGACCCACCCAGTCACATTATCCTGACACCAGGCCAACCAGTCCTAACACTAACCTCTTAATGCTGAGCACCAAGCGAGGCAGCTGTTAGTACCATTTTTGTAAGTCTTTGGTATGACCCGACTGGAGATTGAACCCATGACCTCCCGCATCCGATGCGGACGCTCTAACCACTAGGCCACAGGAGCGGTTCATCTGCCATTTTAAGTGATTCAGTATCTCCTTCTAAATGCCTAACAAAATTAGATAATTTTCTTCTTGTACATGCATAATTTTGGCAATTTTGGAATCAGGAAACATTTGTTTGAACAAAGGACTAACGTAGTCTTCTACCGCTAAGAAGACCGCTAACATGTTTTATTAAGAACTCAGTAATATAACGCCTTTGCATTTATAAAATTTGTGTCCACAATTGAGTTCTGCTGTAAAAAAAAAAGAAGTTAAATTAGTATTGGAGTTAGTAAAACCAGCTAAGTCAAGGCGTCATTTAGTGAAAAAAGTAATGATTATGCCAAAAGCATAATGAATGGCATGTATGTGTCTGACACAAGCTGAGAACCGACTCATTGGTAATAATGAGTTACTGAAAAATTATCAATTTCATTTTATATGGTATTTTATGATATAACTACTCAGTGTCAATTGCAGATAATCTTTGATTTAGTGATATATGTGGACCGACCACTTTGAATCTTTAACTATGCTGGAGGCTCCTCACTGGTCTTTACTTACCCAGAGTTACCTGTTCCTGATTCAATCCCAGCATCACCATTTGTCTGAATACCTAACAGTCGCTCAATTTTATCAACAGACTGGGTGATATTAATTAACCTCTGCAGGCAAACCTAACAAAGAAGAAGTTTTTACATAAATACAGATATTATAAGGAAATTATAAAACCATAAACAAAACTGAGACTATAAAACTAGTATTGAACAGCCTATATAGATCAAAGTAGTAAATAATTGACTTCAATTTTCAACTTTGAAACCCATAAAAGGATTACTATACACTTCTCCCTCATTAGCTTGTGCACAACGGAGTCCTAAAACACAGACTGCACTATAAGTGATGGCACGAGTTACCAAGGGACCTCAACAAAAAAACTGATTCCATCCCCACCACCTGAGGCGGGTGGAGGTAGACTGGCTAGTTTAATGACTGAATTCTCCTTTTATAATCATGCTGAGAATAATTTTCAATTAAGTACTTTTTTAAATTATTCTATATAAATTACATTTATGTTCAGGATATCCAACATTTGAAAGATCGTTAAAATTATTCCAACTGGTTTTAACAACCTTAACATGCACACAAAAATGTTTCTGTCTTGTATCACTGCTTTTTGCTGTTGTTTATTGTCTGTTTCCATGTTTGATATGTGATAACCATGTCTGAAGCAGGTAATCCCAAAGCTGGGAACCAGACTAACATGATTCCTATTTTCAAATGATTAGCAACATTTATTTCATTAAAAAAAAATATCTATGTCAAAGCTCATTTTTTTATTGTTTAATTACTAAAATATTGATGCTTTATTGCAAGTAATAGAGAATCCTCTTCTCATCCTTGAAGATATCTCTAACTGCCAATTCTGGAATTCTCTGAAACTTGTTTATCCAAAAATAATCTGTAACAATGAAACAAAGCTATTTTTTATGAAGTAGTCATTTCACTTGATTTCTTTGCTATTTTTGATCATTTTTATGATTGAATAGGTTAATTTAAGGTAGTTTAATTATATTATGTACACAATAATATTTATAACAGTGTTTGATTGATCAAATGAAATGAGACATGCAACCAGTGCCACTAAATCTTACGCATGTAGGATTTGCGTGCTCTTTAACTTTTCATTTATTTCACAAAAAGAGTAATTTACACAAAAGTGGTCAGCTTTTAATTCAATGCAACAACAAAATGAATACTTCTGCAAGATGGATATGAAAACACAGTTGGCACTAAGTTAGGTTCTCAGAGAAATGCTCATGGACATAGTTGTGATGTGATTATGATTTTTAACGTAGCTTTAACAAATTTTCAGTCACATCGCAACAATGTCTGCAGTGTGGCAGTTTTTATACAAGAGGACACATTAAATTTATAGTGATTACATTTAAATTGATCAAAAAGACAGAACTAAAACAAATTTCACTTGAATAAAAAACTGAATTGGTATTTATTTACTGAAGTACTGCTTCAACTAGATGTGACATTTTCATTGATCAAACTTTCACTGAACAAAAATATATGACCTCTTATTAAAAAATTATAATTTCATAATTTTGGTTTAAATTTCTAGGTCATACCCACTGTTATTCAGCGATAAAAAAAAGTGATATATCAAAGTTTCAATTACCAATTTTGATCATGATTTTCTTAAAGTCCAATAAATATGGATAATTTTTTTAATTTTTTTTTGTATTTTCTGGTTAAAAAATATTGCATTATAAGTGGGTTCATTTGTTATTAGGGCATGAGTTATTGAGTAAGTGGTGTATAATGAATAATGTTAAAGAAAATAACAGAAAAGATAATTGGTATGTGAATTGTCAACATTAATAATATTGGAGAAATTTGGCAAAGGCCTATGTTGTAGAAATTGAGGGCCAATGCTATGAACTATGCTGAAGTTTCATTCAACATTTTTCTGTGTTGACCTACTACCTCTGTATCCTGAAATAACATAAAAGAATTAACTCAAGTAGCAGAAAGTTTTCAATTTAAAAAAATAAAACTTAAATACCTTTTTATCCTTGATCTGTTGTCGCTTTTTTAGTTTCTCTTCCGCTGCTGCCTTTGCTTCCTCCATTGCAGATCTCACTTTCTAAAACAAATATTTGATTCATATGTGTATAATACACATCCAATTAAGAATAGGGAAGACCTGAATTTACTATCACATAATGCAATGGCATAACTGGATGTCATATTAACTCACAGAGACTAATATCTACTATCACATAATACACAATTATATCAGTCTACCACTGTAACTCACAGGGTAGACAGAGAGTTTTTATCACATAATATACCAGCATATGAATGTCTGCCATGTTTGCTGATAGCAGAGACCTGATCTGCCATTACATAATGCACCAGTATATCAGAGTCTGCCATGATAGTTAACAATGTAGACCCAGATCTGTAATAAAAGAATGTACCATTATAACAATATATGCAATGGTAGCTCAGAGGGTAGACTGAGTCCTACTATAGCATAATACACTAGAGAGTGCTATATAAGCTCAGTGTAGACCCAGATCTGCTATTGCATAATGCATCTGCATATTAAGGTCTGTCATTGTAGCTCATAAGGCAGATCTATATCTGCTACCACAAAATGTACCAGCATATCACAATTTGCAATTATAGCTCTCACAGCAAACCCAGACCATCTATCACATAATAAACCAGCATCTCAAGGTCTGTGCCATGGTAGTTCATATTGTCGACTCAGATCTGCTATCACATAATGCACTAACATATCAAGATCTACCACAGAAATTCACTCACAAGCATATGTTTCTTGATCCCAGCATGCCACATGGAAGAAAAGCAGCTTATATAATTTGCCAGAATTTTCACAGACGCTATAAGAGTACGATTACTTTGTGGGTTAAATCAGTCTAAAAACTGGAACTGACACATATTTCCTTGGAAGCCCCCAAATTGGGAGAGATAATGAGCCCCTAGACTAAAGGGTTCCCAGCAAAAAAGGGAAATAGCTCTTGCACAGATACATGATGAGAACAATGTTTTTGACATCAATGGTGTGTATTAGTCATGTTAAGCCTTAACCTCAAAATATAATAATTTTCAAGCACAGTGCAGTCATTACTTTAAATATGGTATACACTTATTGTGTATAAAATACTGATCATAGAATTTATCCCCAACTTCAGTGACTTATCCCCTAAGTCATAAAAGGATTTCATTTATTGTCTATTTTTTTTTCCTGGATTCTTATTCTATTGTCCCATAGCACAAGGCTATATGTTCCATCAATTCACTTAACTAACAAAAGTCCTTTGAAAGGACTGACATCCTAGTGACCAAATGGAATTTCCAGGATACACATACAATTCAATTTCTTCTTTTTAACTCACAAGTATTAAAACCATTACTTCTATCACGGAGATACTCCAACACTCTGAATGCAGTAACAAAAATATTTTCTTATGTATGAGTTAATATATTCCTAAGATAGCTGTGGCCGAATGGTCTAAAGCGCTGTCCATTATGGATCACTGCCTCACTGCCATCTCACCTCTATCTGCGTGGGTTTGAGTCTAAGATTCGGTGAATGTGGATATGTGAGACAGCTTGCCAGTAGTTTCTCATGGGTCGGTGGTTCTTTCCAGTGATTTCCCAGTTTCTTCCTCCACCATTAATACTGGCCGCCATGTATAACCTATCGTGTGCTGAAAAATGGCGTTAAACCCCATAACAACCAACCAACCAACTTTAAAGCAACTAGATATCATAATAAGTAGTTTATTAAAACAAACCATTTCACTACAACTATCCATTCAGGAGACATAGCTTTAATTAAATTTTCAACATGACCACTAAGCTGGCCATGTTGAATGTTAAATCTGCAACTTTTTAATTTACGACCAACCAGACATTTTAAGAAGTCTTATATAAAAAACCACAACACTACAAAACATTATTTCAAGAAGGCCACATGTGTCTTATTTTATTGTTAGTTTGAGAACATTTTCATTTAGGACCAATCAAACATAGCAATATTTTTTTATTATAACTTCCTGTAGCTGTTGCCATCCATTTCTGGGAAAGTAAACTTTTCAAGATGGCTACCATACAGTATGTCAGATTGATACCTTGTTCCTTTAGGACCAACTAGACAAAAAAATACATGTTGAAAAGACAATCCATTTCAAAGAAGTAGAAATCACAATATTTTCAAAAAGCCACCACTGCAACCATATTTGATGTTAGATTGGCAACATTTTCATTAGAAAATACTAAACATCACAAGATATATTTCAATGACATCCCATAGCAACCACTCTGGAGGAGAAGTGATAAGGCTTTCTAAACAGCTGCCATGTATTTGTGTACTGTATGGTATTTGTAAAGTTTGCACATTGCTGGTATTATGTGTGTTGTACTGTAGTAATCTTGAATATTAAAACTTTTACATTCCTTGACTAATGCAACCAAATTTCCTAGACAAATTGTTTGCCTTTGGAAAAGAATGTAGACATCAACCATTAAAATTATTTATTTTTAGATCCAAAACTTCTTATTCATTTCACATTAAGTTTGTGTCAACATTCACCTTCTTAGTTTTCTATGCCAATATACTAATTATTCATAGCTTGGTAAAAAAAAATTTGACCTAAAATGAGAAACATCATCTTTTTACTAAGGAAACAAGAGAAGCATTTATTTACCTGGACTTCTTCTTTTAATTGTTCCAGTGGCACTTTTAAACTTCCAATGGCTTTATCCATCCCAACCTGTATGACAAAAGAGAATTTGAAATTCAAATAAGAAACATCTATATACCAAAAATAGACTGTGGCAAAATTTTATGATAAAATCATTATAGTCAAAGCTATGCATTCTTCAACTACACATGCATATCTCTGCAAATGGCTGCACAAACAGAAAAGAAAAATATATGTTGCAAAAACATGAAAAGCAGGTTGTTGAATTTTAAATTGGAAGCAACTGGTATTGTTTTTATTGAGATGAACCTCTCAACAGCTGCCATACTTCCATCATAAACTGCACCTTACATCTAAAGTTCAACACAAAAGTTAACAATCACTGAACCTACAATTCGGCTCACAGTACCATAATAAAGGGTGTTTTTCTTACTGAAATGCATCTCAAAAACAAAGTATCTTAAGTGTGGAAACACAAAGATAAATGTAGATACATAACATGATAAGAGCAGAGATAAACAAGATCTTTTTTATCAGCTGACTGGTGTATTTAGTTGATGGTGTTGAAATTAGTCATCAATAATGCTTTGTATATTATTAGTAGTTTTACAAACTTTTCAGGTCTGTAAATACAAACAAATAAAAAATCAAACACACAAACAAACCAGATTGGTGGAAAGATTGACAAAGTCAGCATAGTCTTTGTTGATCAACTCTATCATAGCACTACGCAAAATCTTCAGGTACACATTCAAATCATCTCGCAGGTCCTCCAGAGGCACACGCCTGCGACACTCCATTACAAACCGGTCAATATCAAAATTGTCCTGTTCAAAGAAAACACGATACAAAATTACTGTTTTACATATGAAGTTCTACAAATATGTCTGCTCAGAGTTCAAGAGATGGTCACACATCTTTTTTTGCATAAATATATTGCTGGTCATGTAAATTGTATAAATACAAAACTTAACCAGAGGTGGCAGATAGGTCAACAAGGGTAACACTGTATGGCCCTGCAACTAATGTTGTGAGACATAAAATTTCATTAAATTGCTGTCTTTAAAATCCATTATTAAAACAAACTCATTTAGCATCAAAATTCTATCATTTTGAGTTATGAATTATTTTAATTCTCAATATTTCTTTATGTTTATAGTACAGCATTAACTTGGAGTTAAAAACTTTGAATTCTATGACCCTTTTGTTCTCAATAATTTAATGAAGGGCTTAAAAGGAATGCAAATTTTAATTGCAATCAAAAAACCTCAAATGAAAGTAGGGGCTCCGAGTGGCCAAGTGGTCTAAAGCGCTGACCGTTATGGATCACTGCCATCTCACCTCTGTCTGTGTGAGTTGGAGTCCAGACTTCGGCTAACGCAGGTAGGTGAGAAAGCTTGCCAGTAGCTTCTCGGTCGGTGGTTCTTCCCGGGGTTTTCCAGGGTTCTTCCTCCACCATTAATACTGGCCGCCATGTATAGCCCATCTTGTGCTGAAATATGGCGTTAAACCCTACAACAACAACAACAACATCAAATGAAAAGTCTGCAGTCTAATCATCTTGACTTATATACTCATTTATATTTACAAAGTACAATTAACCTATTACAGGTAGCCTATAACAAACACAACATACAATCATTAAAATGTAAAATATACTACTGAATAAAGAATATCTGCTGCCACTATACAGATCAGAATGGCCTTCAGTGTATGCATAATATGGAATGTGGTTATAAGTTCATACACATATAAAAACCTATGTAAATTAATACCAAGTTAATAAAGCATAAAATTCTATATGGGCCATACTGACCTACTAAAATGAGGGTGAAGTGCTCATCAAGATGTACTCCTCATCATCTTTCACAATCACAGAAAGGAAAGTATGGACAAAGCATGAAAACACCCTTCATGATTATGGGTTAAATGCAATAACTTTAAGCCAATAATCTCTGAAATGCAGGTTATAGTGACCTTTTTTGCAAAGGCATGGTATAACAAAAGATGTATACAGTCATCTAATTTCAAGTTTAAACCTTGAATATTTAAAATACAAAATTGAACCTAGTCAGTGTTGTATGAAATATGGGTAGCTGACACCTACTGGTGTACTAAGGGTGTAGTACTTGCGAATATGCATCCTAGCACCAAGTTTTATAATTCCAGGTGCAACAGAATGCATGCAAAATGCAAAAACTCTACCTAAGCCTGTAAAGTGTATAATGTGTGTCAACGTGACTTTCTTTTTTTGTAAGGATGTGGTACTGAGATGCATACAATCATCACGTTTGATTATTTTCAAAATGAAAAAATCGATATGCTATGTATGAAATATGGGTAACAATTACCTATTTTTAATGAGTTTTGATGCTGGAAATGCATCTCATCAGATTCATAATTTTGTTTATATCAATTTGTGTACTGGGTGCAAAAAAGGTCTATATGGTCATGAATTAAATGTAAAAACTTAATCTAAGCCTGCAAAATGTGAAATTTAAGTCTCAGTGACCATCTTCTTCTGTAATACTTACAATCACCGAGAGCTTAAAAAAAAAATGCAAAATGTAATCATAAATTTCACTAACGTCATGATAGCATGAAATGTAGGTCACATTAATAATGTGTTTGAGTCTAGGATTCGGCGAATGTGGATATGTGAGAAAGCTTGCCAGTAGCTTCTCGTGGGTCGGTGGTTGTTTATGGTGATTTCCCGGCTTCTTTCTCCACCACTAATACTGGCCGCAATGAATAGCTTATCGTGTGCTGAAAAATGGCGTTAAGCCCAACAACAACATTAATCTACTATTACAAAAAAGGGTAAAGCAGATCTGTTATATTCCATGTTTTCTTGAATACAACAATATGTTTAAAAAATCCCTGACCTACACACAAAACCTTAGCCAACAATATACAGTGTACATTTATATACCAACTTAACCCCCTCAGCCCCCCTCCCCTTGGTTTTGGTGGGATCAAACACAATCTAAACGTTTGCCTAGGACCTAAAAAGTTGTTTTTACATTGGTGGCCAGTATAACTGGTGGAGGAAGAACATAGGAAAGTAAAACCAAAAACACCACTAACATGTATTACATATATGTAAGTGTCTGTGTGTGTGTGTGTGTGTATATATATATATATATATATATATATATATATATATATATATATATATATATATATATATATATATATATATAAGATGCAATAAACTGACGTCGAACAGTATGAATCTAGTAACTAACTAGCCTAAGCGCTTTCGACTCTTAATGAGTCTTTTTCAAAGGCAAATACAAAACATATATACGACAAACAAATAAACACAAAAACGTTGTGTTTGTAAACCTCTACATGGCTGTCTTCACATGTGCTAAAACTATAAATACAACCAGCTTGTATAGACTAGTTGTGGATACTGAAAACGTTGTATAATTCCCTAAAAGGTCTACAAGCCAAAGCGACATCTACTTTTACTTTTTGTACATATGTAACGCAGATTATATCCCGGATTTTTGATTCTATACCGGTTATTCTTATAGTAAAAATTGAAGGATAATAAGAAGATTTAGAAAATGTTAAATTCTACTAGTGCATAGTTTTCATTTTCTTGGTTTAGACCGCTTGGTTTCAATGTTCTAAGGCGGCGTATCCAGTATGATTCCTTTTCCTTCCTGGTTTTGGAACTCCAGCTGTGGTTGTTAGCAATAGCGATAAGTATTATATCACTGAAAGTGTGGCCAGGGGAGGAGAAGTGTTCTGCGACCGGGCTTCTGTATAGCTTTTTTGTCATCCAATCAGATCTATGAAGGTTTATCCTTTTGTGTAGCTTTTCAGTTTCTCCGACATACTGAAGGCCACAGATCTTACATGTGATGAGATAAATCACATTCTTTGTTTTGCACGTTTTGTTTGGACCATGTATGTTTAGTTTTTCTTTAGTCACTGTGCTAGTGAATGTCTTGGTCTCTATCATATGTTGACAGGTTTTGCATCTTTTATCGCCACAAGGTCCAGATTGACTAGGTTGGTTTTGACTAGCGATTGGCGTTAGCTTTTCCTTGACTAGGATGTCCTTTAGGTTTTTAGGTCTCTGGTAAGCTACTACAGGTTTGTTCTTAAGTATTAGGTTTAGTATGTCTGACGATTGCACGGTTGGCCAGTGGTTCGCGACCAGCTGTCATCCAAAACACTGCATTAAGAACATTCCATATAGCCAGGCACTGAGGATACGCAGAATTTACTCCGACGATGAAAAATTCCTAGAAAGGTCTGAAGAGCTGGCTAAACATTTAATTAACCGAGGCTATGACAAAGACCTGATTGCGGAGGCAATCCAAAGGGCCAAACAAACAAACCGTGATGACCTACTCAGATATAGACAGAAAGAAAAGGTTGATAGGATACCATTTATTCCGACCTATCACCCAGACAATCCCAAAGTAGGGAGAAGTGACTTCTCCTTTTGATCAGAACAGGGAGAAGTGGGAGCTAAACAGGGAGAAGTCAGACCAAAACAATAAACATGATACTGTTTTACATATATATATATATATATATATATATATATATATATATATATATATATATATATATATATATATATATATATATAGAGAGAGAGAGAGAGAGAGAGAGAGAGAGAGAGTTCTGTATTATCTTATTCTAATGATGTGCTCTATTTCTAGGTATGCTTTTAACAATTTTAAGCAACGCCTTATTTTTAAGTTGAAAATTATGTTATTTGTATTAACATATTTTTTACATGTATAAAAAAATGTATATTCATACCCATTCTATTCATACTTAGTATATGTGTGTATTTGAATTGAAATCAATGCAGTGTACTTTGGCTGTATGGCTTAAAAAGCACATCAGAAGCAATACTTTGTAATTAATTTTCATTGATAGCAGTAACAAGATTAAGTCTTGTGATTGCAACTTGGCAAAAATGCTTAATAAACTACCACTTTTTTATTTTCTTAAGTTTTGTGTACAGTTGAGGTCAAAAAGATTTATAGCATTCTTTGAAACATCCCCTAATACAAGTACATAGAAATAAATGCACAAGTGACTTGAAACCATACTGTTCGTCCTGATTTCATTGTTCCTGATAAAACATTACTGTAACTTTCATAGGCAACACGCTGAAGCATTAAAATCGATATACAACTAAAGTGGACCCTTTTTCCACCCAATTGAAAATCCAAGAAATCGTCAAGCACAGTGCGAATGCATCTATTTTTAGATGGAGGGCATTTCTCGAACTACACACCTTCTTGCTTCATTACAAAAATCCATTAATAGGACTGCATATTTCTGGTTTGTCTACCTACTGGTAATAATGACATGCATTGGTTAAATATTATTTGCTTTATTACTATATATATTTTTTGTATTTTCACAGTTTAATGAAGTCGTATATCTATGTCTGCCATTAAAAGTTCATTTACTGTTTCAAACTGATTTTATACAGGAAATACACAAATACAGCCATTAAAACTTCCATTTTTTTATTTAAAAAAATTAGAAAATGCTCTTCACCGATAATATTCTTTTAAAAGCAAATTACTATTTGCATTTTGATGTTTAAATTTTGAAACAGAATTTGGTACATTTTCATCATAGCACAGTAGGCCCAACTTCATGAAATTAAGCAGTGATATCATGCTCTGGAAAGGGGTTAATGGTCAGTTAGCTATTAAAACTTGCATATGAATGTGCAAGAATGTCTTTGTCACCATAAACTGATTGGTATCAACACCACATAAATATATATTTGGAATTGGGTTACAACAGTGCCAGCGAGTGGGCATCTCAGTCGAAATCTACAGTCATTTTACGTCCGAAAAATCAGAGGGTGAAGCCGTTTTCACTTTCCTACCAGAAGAAGGCAAAGTTTAAGCTTCTCAGGCGACTTGTATGCCCACTTCACCTGATAGAGTGACCCCTGTATATATATATATATATATATATATATATATATATAAATATATATATATATATATATATATATATATATATATATATATATATATATATATATATATATAGAATACAAATAATATGGCGAATAACAGCCCTTTCAAGCACACTGGATCCAGCAAGGGATCACATGTGTCAGGGATTGAGATAGATGCAATAAACTGATGACAAACAGTGCACAACTAGTATCTAACTCAGTGCTCAGGATAGTTAGATACTGGTTTTGCACTGTTCATCATCAGTTTATTGCATATGTGTGTGTGTGTGTGTATGTGTGTGTGTGTGTGTGTGTGTGTGTGTGTGTGTGTGTGTGTGTGTGTGTGTGTATGTGTGTGTGTGTGTGTGTGGTGTGTTAGATTTTTATTAAAACAAGGCAAAAGCAGAATGCCAAACAATTTCATGAAATGTTAAACTTACACCGCTTGCTCAGCCACTGCCTGACACTTTTCACCCAGCATACATTGATCAAATGACAGACAAGTACACTTGGTCAAGAAACATGCAGGTCATGTTAATTTTAAGCTATAGGAATGTAATATCTAACATATTGTTTAATTTTTTGCTTTGAATAATTACAGTTAAACAAGAGAAAGCATTTGCTATCTTTTCTGTGTGAGTGTGAAAGACTTTCAAGCTTGCATTCTACCTCTTACATCTGGTTTGATATTGTATAATCAGAGGTCTCGGAAATGCTTAATCATGCATATTTGGATGCAAATGTTTATCTTGGACAGAAAATCAATTAGGCAGAAGTCCTCTGATAGCAAGCAATAGCTGGGCTTCAAATTCACCAGCTTGCCAGTCCTGCTTCAAGCACATGTTAGCAGGAAAATGTGTTTATCAATTGATCATTTTAGCTGTGCAGATACTTACAATAACAGAATTAAATGACTGAAGGGCCTCTAGGTTGTCATGTTGTCATTATAAGAGTACAACAAAAGAACATTACACAATTGCTGTGCAATAAGTCAAAGACTGAGACTACCTGCTGAATGGTGGGTAATTTGCTGAAATTTACAATGACTGAATTAAGAGGCACAAAGACACAGAGATGTACACACGATCATTATAAAGCATACATCAGGTAAACAACCTTAGCTTTCACTATCTTGTTCATTTCCTAGTTTAGCGGAATAAGCAGGAGTCCTGACTCCTAGGTGCAAAATCCCTGCGAGACCTCTGGTGATGCCTGGCTTAGTGTTTGGAATAAGGTCTTTCCTTAAATTAACAAAATTCAGTCTGATTCTAGTGGACAAATAAGAGTTATATGTCAGTGGTTTAAAGAATTTGGAAAAGTAAGCTCAATGACAACCATTGGTTCTTCTTTTTAGCCACTTTAGGTATGCCAAATACATGTTTGCTTATGGGACGGGACTGCAACCTTTGCTGGTGGGACTCCTACTTTTACAAAAATAGGAGTCCTGGATTCATAATTGTACAATCCTCTGATAAAGTTGTCATAATGATCTACTGTTTTATATTAGTAACAAGTCACAAATTTGATGGGAGATAAATACAATTATCATTTGTAGGTTTTCAACATAGTTTCTAAACAATTCATTACAACTGAAACCAAAACCAATTTCCTATTCAAACAGCCATAATATATATAATATATATTTGAATAGGAAATGAATATTCATCAATGTATCAAATTCAAATCCATCCTCTTTGCTCTGCTTACTTTGATACAAAAGTTTATCAACTGCACCCCCTTCCAAATAAGCTACATAAATAAATGTGCATGCAGCCATTATATCTAATTAAATCACATTTCAGAATCTTTAGTAAATTTTATGAGGATTCAGGCTAAAAATCATGTGAATGTACGTGTTATTTATTTATTTATATTCAAACTCGTTCCTACCATATATGTTCTTTCTGTACGGGAGATACTCAGTAAAGAGGGCAGTAACTCAATTATTTATTTAGTTAAATGCATGGATTATCTCATAAATTTTCTTCAAAAGTGATTTGTTTAGAATCAAAACAACATAATCATTGATCAATTAATTTAATTAACTACAGATAGATTGAGTGTAGGTCTCTGGAAATGTGTCATATATACTGAATGACCATCTTTATGGCAAGATTATAAAATACCAAAATAAACTACAACAAACTCTTATTCACACTTGCAGATTTATAAAGCTCTGAGTTCACACCTATTGATTAGCTTCATCTATAAATACCCAAATATTTTAACAGTGATTGTGGCACTTGTATTTTCTTCAGTGGTATTATAATGATCCAGTAAGGAATACTGATCAGCATATAATGAAAAAATATGAATATTCACCATTTTTTCTGTGCAATGAAATTCTCAAAAATGACACCTAAAACTGAGATAGTACAGAGTGCCTAGATGACTTGTATGATTTGTACTTTAGTATATTCTCAAATCATATCATATGTATGACACCTAAAATTGAGATAGTACAGAGTGCCTAGATGACTTGTATGATTTGTACTTTAGTATATTCTCAAATCATATATGTATGATTTACAAAATTACATTTTTGTTTCAAGTGGTATATTTTATGTAAATTATACACAGCTTAACATAAACTGTCTTCCTATCAACATTTATTTTTGTATGCTGACATTGATGTCTACGAAATTAGGTGGCAGGGAGATACATTTGCCTGTCAAATTGCTTAAGGCTATAATGTCACTTTTTCTGCTGTTGCTGTTTAATAATTATAAATATGAATTAATTTGTGAATTAGGTCATTTGAGCTTCTTGTTGTTGTTTTGGGTTTGATGCCATTTATCAGTGGTCAGTATAACTGGTGAGGAAGACAATGAAAAAAAAAAAAAAACAATAAGAACCACTGACCTACAGGAAGGTACAAGCTTTCTCACAGACCCACTGTGGCTGAGCCCATGACTCAAACTCATGTGGGCATAGGTGAGATCGAATTGGACTTGTATTGTTTCTGAAACTAATGCGAGACATGTACACTCTCGTGATTATTTCACAGTATTTTGACAGTGAAATTGCAATAATTGGCTAGAAAGACGAGTTAGACACCCATAGCAGTAAATATGCGTGTCCAAAGGCAAGTAGAACATTTACTTTAAAAATGAAAAAAAAAAGTGTTGGGATGCATAAATTTCTTTTGAACTGCCGCGACTTCTCGGGTCAAAGAAAGAATAATCTTATGCTTTATTTTATTACAGCAATCCAAAAGTAAGTACTTTTTTTACCTCACTTATGCATTTTATTTTCTATGAATTTTATATCAGATGTGTGTATGTGGCATTATATCTGTGTATCAAACTGGCCCACGAACCGATACCATTCCTCATGAACCCCTACCGCCTGCGCCTTTGCCGCGTACCTTCATGAAATCATCCTTGTCAAAGCAAAGAGACGTCGGTCCGCTAGGAAGCGGCAAGGTGGGAGCGGTCCGCACTGGATCCCCCGTCATCTTGGTGATCTGCAAGCAAAATAACACTGAAAGTTTAGCTTATATCGATATTTTCGGCGAAAACCTCTCCATTTACTTGTGGCAGGAAGTGAACACTACGACTAACTTTTAATCTGAAGAGTTATCCAAGGGAAATAACTGAAACAAATCAATACAGCGTCAGCTATTTGACCAATGTTATTGTTATTATTATTATTATTATTATTATTATTATTATTATTATTATTATTATTATTATTATTATTATACGGATTTGAAAAATACAGTACAATAAGGATAAAGTTTATTGCCTAACTCCAAGGATATTTTTCAGCAGCAGCATGCAAAGAAAATTAGGGAATGGGGCGAATTGTAATACGCTTTTAAACTGATATGTAGTTGCTGGTCCTTTGAGTTAGAACACGACCATAACATAACTAACTGGTTTGGTTTGTGTATCATGGTGGCTGATTAGTTCAATCTGTGCTATGACTATAAGTCTCACACTTGACAGAAGCTGCCACTTGGATTTGTTTGATCAACAGAAGAATATCGGCAGTTCTTAGATTTGTGCTTCTGCAATTCAACTGCGTTTAATGCATACAGCTCCCGTATAAATGAGACTGCGCCAGGTGAAGCGATACTGTGTGTCATCTTCCAAGATTAAAATATCATCTGTAAGAACACAATGGCTTTAATTTGCGTTTCGTGATAGAATTTTCGTTGTATTAAAGTTTGTCCTGATTTTAAATGCTAGGCGGCTTTTGTAGTGCCGTCTACCTTTAAGATTAGTTTTGGGTCACGTGATTCCGCCCGTAAGTGTGTTGGTGGTGGGGTTGTAACGAGGACACGTTTAATGCATGCAGCTCCCGTATAGATGAGACTGCGCCAGGTGAAGTGATACTGTGTGTCATCTTCCAAGATTAAAATATCATCTGTAAGAACACAATGGCTTTAATTTGCGTTTCGTGATAGAATTTTCGTTGTATTAAAGTTTGTTCTGATTTTCAATGCTAGGCGGCTTTTGTAGGGCCGTCTACCGTTAAGATTAGTTTTGGGTCACGTGATTCCGCCCGTAAGTGTGTTGGTGGTGGGGTTCTAACGAGGACACCCCATGAACTTCAATTTTTCGTTTCGTTATTTAATATTTTGTTTCGTTCAAGTTTATGTTATAATTTTAAATGTTGGCGGGCTTTGTAGTGTCATCTATCGTCTTAGTTTTGGGTCACGTAATTCCGCCTGGGTATATATACGGGCCAACTATGGTTGCGACAGGTATTCGACGCGAGCTTGATGTAAAAAAAAAAAATAAAAAATAAAAAATAAAAATAATCGTAAGTAAAAAGTCACATAGAGTGACAAAAATATCTCGAATTACCACCATGACCCGTTTTGACATTGGACCCTCTCTGTCATACTATATAATAGAGAAGGTATGTAACTTCCGAACACTTCGTTTCATCCATGACCCTATATTTCCTTTTGCTATTTTCGTTTAACGGTATGCGATCATATTCGTTAGTTTGTTTTACTCTTGAGATATTTTTCTATCCATCAAGCCATCGTTGACTATTTTACGTTGCATCAAACTTAAGTTACGGGCTCCGAAACGTGCGAATTACGGGAATTTTGTCAGAGTGGACACATCTACGCTCAGGTATAACCTTTTGAGCGAATCTTATTTCGCCGTTTACGTTTGTGCCGCATAGTATACATGTTTTCAAACTGAGTTTCTCTTATATGGGATGTACGTGTGCCGAAGAAAAGGTTTAATTCTTCGATGGAACAGGATTCCTAACGTTGAATCGAGTTAATGGTAAGTAAACACTTACTTTTGCATCTACCACTGTTCTGTAATTGAAGAAGGGATGTATCGTAGAGTCGCAAACATGGTATATGTAGCTATGTGCCCAGGTTGTCACCTGAGAGTAGATGTGTCCATTTGTGGGCTTTTAACATCAAGCTCGCGTCGAGTACCTGTGGTGGTTGCTATCCTGGTGTGTTAGGAAGCGGCGCAAGCACAATTGGTTGTATTAAGTTGGGTAGGAGAGAGCCAAACCAGGAATATGTAAAGGATAGATACACGATCTTTCATCAATCAGCAGCCCGGTACTACAAGGCTTGTCCACGCGAACGCAGAGGGATTGCGACAATACACGTTTTATCTGAGAATAACTCATCTTTCATCATTTCGCACTATCCTCTCTCTCTCTCTCTCTCTCTCTCTCTCTCTCTCTCTCTCTCTCTCTCTCTCTCTCTCTCTCTCTCTCTCTCTCTCTCTCTCTCTCTCTCTCTCTCTCTCTCTCTCTCTCTCATGGATAACGACCAGTCGGCGACCAGAAGAAGACTCAGTCTGCAACCGAGACTAAGAAAACTCTGCGACACAGTCAGCGACCAGAGAAAAACCAGTCGGCAAGCCTGAGACATGTCTACGACACAGTCGGTGACTGAAACCGAGACAGCGACAAGTCTGCAACACAGTTGGCTACTGAGACCGAGTCTGATACAAGTCTGCGACACAGTCGGTGGCCAGAGGGAAGCCAGTCAGTTGCCCTGTGACCCAATCAGCGACCAGAGGAAACCAGTCGGCGACCCTGTCATAAGTCGGCGACTCTGAGACAGGTCAGCGAGTGCAATCAGTCGGCGACCCTGCGACTAGTCTGTGACCATGTCGGCGACACACAAGAAGCCAGAAATAAGATGGTATCCCTCTGAGATAGAAATCTGTCACACTCTGGAGTACCAGTCATCAAACAGATTCAGCGGATTATCACTCCAAATACAAGAACCGAGATAGCGAGACACTGGGCAGTGTAGCCGAGAGAGTGTTCCGCTACAAATTGGTGGCAGTGGTGGGATAGGTCACAGAGTAGAAGACAAAATCAAGATCGCTTACGGAGGGTCATTTATAGGTGACTGGGTGCTTTTCCTCGAGACTTAGGTAAAGACTGCGATTCCTTTCGAAGATGAGTTTCAGCGCTAAACGAAGGAATACGGCGATTTGGAGGAAAGACCAACTGCAAGGAACGGGACTATGGCTATGAGTACGTAGACGAACTTGATGACAGGAGAGTGGTCGAGAGAAAGGACCGCTTCTGGACGACAGATTCACTTTAGTGGATAGGCGATGTCGACAACCATGGAGTCTCAGGAAATCATGAAGATAGCCGATAACACAGCGTCAAGGGATGCTGTGCAGACAGCTCTCAAAGACAGAAAGAGATATGAGAGCAAGGGAACGGTTACGGAAGGAATCTATGAAGCAACTAATCTTCCACAGGGAACCTTGAAGAAGTCAGGTCGTTACTCCAATGTCGTATGACGGGACCACACACTTGTTGAATTTTATCACTCACTGTGACATGTAATCAACCCTAAATTCTTGGACAGAGGAAGAAAAGAAACTGTATTTAGGTGTAACACTGAGTGGTCACGAACAACAATTGTTGGCATTGCCAGAGAAGAAGTCCTATTCTGAATTAGTTGATGTTCTGAAGCATATATTCGCACCCTCGAACCAGACCGAGGTATACAGAGTTAAGCTAAGAAGTAGAACTGCAAGAACGGAGAATCTTTACCAGAGGTCGTGCAGACTATACGGCGGATTGCGACTATAGCTTGCCCTGACACGAGTTTCTGTTTGGTTGATACACTCGATAAAGAACAATTCATCGATGCCTTGCACGAATCTGCCATGCACTTAAAGGTACAACAGGTAAATCACGCTACGACTGCGACCCAGTCGATGACTGCGACCGAGACTGAGACAAGTCTGCGACACAGTCGGCGACTCCGACCAAGTCTGTGACCGAGATTGAGACAAATCTGTGACAGTCGGTGACCAGAGATAGGCCAGTCAGTGGCCCTGTGACCCAATTGGTGACCAGAGGAAACAAGTCAGCGACCTTGTGACAAGTCGGCGACCAGAGGAAGACCAGTTTGACACTGCGAAAAGGCAGTGACAAGTCAGCGACTCTGCGACCAGTCGGCGACTGAGACAAGTCGGAGACCCTGTGAGAAGTCGGCAACTCAGTCGGTCACTCTGCGACAAGTTAGCAACTGAGACCAGTCGGCGAACCTGCCACTAGTTCGTGACCAAGTCGGCGACACCCAAGGAATAAGACGAAATCCCTCTGAGGTAGAAATCTGTCACACTCTTGAGTACCAGTCATCAGACAGATGCAGCGGGTCATCACTCCAAATACAAGACCTATCATACAGACACATATATATATATATATATATATATATATATATATATATATATATATATATATATATATATATATATATATATATATATATATATATATATATATATATATATATATATATATGCATGCATGCATGCATGCATGCATGCATGCATGCATGCATGCATACATACATACATACATACATACATACATACATACATACATACATACATACATACATACATACATACATGCCAACGGTGGCTGCTATGGTGGTATATTAGGAAGCGGTATTGGACTTCCGCTGAAAATTTAGCTGTATAACCAACCCACCTGAACAAGCACATTAGGTCGTATTTAGTTGGACAGGGGAGAGCTAGGCCAGGAAATCAGAGGAAGTAGGGACACGGTCTTTCGTCGACCAAATAACTCGTCCAAGAAACGCAGAGATCTTGTGGTAATACACATTTTGACAGAGGATGACTATTCTTTCATCATTTCGCATTGTCGATCTCGATCGGATTACGAAGCGAATGTGCGACCAAGTCGGCGACAAGAGGAAGACCAGTCGGTCTGTGACGCATACGGTGACTGCGACCCAGTTGTCGACCAGAGGAAGATCAGTCAGCAACCCTGCGACACAGTAGGCGACTGTGACCAAGTCGGCGACAATTAGCCATGAGTTCTGCAATTCTCTGAGTTTGCCTTCGACAGTCCTCTTGATAATGTTGATGACTGCTTTCTTAGACGATGAAGTGATTTATTCTTGATTGGTCTTCAGCAACGGATGTTTCTCATTCATAAATCTTTGAATGGCATCTTCGTTCCCATCAAATCCATCTTGATGTTCACGAGAGGTTGTACCAATGGTACTTGTCGCAGATGAGCGTGCAGCGTTCCTGCAATGCACAGTTTTCCATGATATTCTCGGAGTATCTATCGATTGTATCTAATTGGTTATAGACTTGAATGTATCTGGTGTCAGCATGAGATTAATATCATTATCTGCGCATCAACTTGACTTATGAGAAGGAAAGTTGCGTAGAATTGCCCTCGCTTCCTCGTCCTGTTTTGTCTGAATTCAGTTCACTACAGTGTCGAAATGTCTGGATGCAAGTACATGTAGTACATGACCAACTGTTCATACTGGAGCTGACTTAGTGCACTGCACTGATCACACCACTCTTATCATCTTCTTTCACAGCCGTGGGTTGAGTATATCTACTCCGCCGCCTGATTCACCAGCCAGGTGTATCTGTCCACTTTAGATCAACAGTAGCAAGGAACGGTTTCCTTCTGTTTCTTAAGGTAGCAGGCGTAGCACGACCTTGCCACAGAAAGAAGTTATTTCATGCAACTCACACAGGGTTGTCTTCCTTCGAAAGGATACCACCAGATATTCTGAATGAGGTAGAATGAGTAGTAGGAGCAGTAGCATAGTATTGGACACTTAAGCCAAATGGTGGCTATATGGTGCCTATTACAAGCATATGGCATATGCATCTGCATTTGCCGCTCTTCCTTCCTCTTTCTTCCTTCTGTATTTGCATTTTCATTTGAATATTTTCTGTTTCTCTTTCTTCTTTCTTAATATGAATTTAAATTTCCCTTTACCTTTCTTCTTTTTGAATCTGCATTTGTCTCACTCTTTCTCTTTCTGATTTGGAATGACCTCCATTTTGTTTTGAAATTCAATCTTTGTTATTATTATTATTATTATTATTATTATTATTATTATTATTATTATTATTATTATTATTATTATTATTATTATTTCACTTTTATTTCAGAGCTAGATATAGATTTCCACTAGCAAAACTTAGAATCTTAACATTGGAGTGCTCGTCTGTCCAGGCTCCTAAACTGTTTCTTCGGTAACAGGGTGACGTTGACCCAGACGATTGATGTAGATGTAATAGTTCTAAAGCTTCGTACAATTTTAAGCGAGCATTATCTACAACGTAGGCAACAATGATTACATTTCCAAATTCGTCGATTTCTACAAAGTCCAGTTCTTTGTAATTGACTTCGATCAAGTCATCGCAAACGACGTCCACGTGTTTCAGGTATTTAGTTTTGTTGTAAATCATCCGAAAGTAGCAAGAAAGTTTTGTCAAATATTCTGTCTTGCGTTAAAAGAGTCGTGGTGCCATTTTCCATACAAGCAATTTGACTTTGGCAAACTATCACATTCCTTTGTTTTTTCCACTTGGTCTACAGTGATGCTTTCCTGCTACCAGTATTTCTTTTTGACTTTTCTTTGTTCTTCGCGAGTGTGGCACCAGGCAGGATAGCCACTGGTATGTTGTTTCAGTTTCAAAAAGGCATCCACGTGCACTGAGAAATTTCCTTTCTGAGTTTGGTTGCCCTAATGGTGTTTTTCAGTCTCGGGAGAGTGTAAATGTCGTACACTTCTAATAGTTGGTACCCCAGCTCCAGAGCCTTAAACAATTCCACGCTGAACCACGTTCCTGTTAATGCGCGTTCTTCCTGGGTGTGATGGCAAGGTTGGCTTTTGGTTGAACGTTTTCGGCAAAAGTACGGCCAAAAAGAAACATCAGTTTTCTTTGGCAATGGTAAGGCAAAACTAGACGGTACAAGTCCGCTATACTTACATTTATTCAATACTTCGTATCGTCAAATGTTGTCCAGGTCAATTTGTTCCGTCTACAAATGAACGTGCCCTGCGTAAAAGTAACAATATTTGCACACGTGAAAATATATCGAACAAACGTCCAAGGATTTGATTCATTCTCCGTTCTCTTCATCAACTTGGTACAGCAAATAGGTGGCATTCGTCTGTCCTCCGTACAAACATTTCCGCGGATTCAGAGAGTCCACCAATTTGTAACTTTCCACGATGCATTTAAACTCTGGACGGTTTTCAAACCATGATCGTACTCGTGTACCCACATTTCCACCATTTGGTATCCTTTTTTTACTAACTTCTAGCGACATTGAAAAGTGATCTGATATAGGTCTTCCATGGTACGTTGTAAAAACTGATTTTTATTGTCACATTGAGGGTAGCACATGGAACATCCGTGAAATAAGCAACTGTTAAACTTGTATACAATCTTGGGGGTTTTCTAAGTCCAAACCATCTAGCGAATACGTTTGGATGGTCTTTACGCCTCCGTTTTGGGCGTGTTGGATCCATTTGTCTTCCTTGTCGCACAAGTAATATAGCCAACGTTAGGATTTGTTAGAGTATTGACGTTTGACAAAATTCGTCGTTTAATAACTTATGATAACTAGGTTGTTTTCGAGCATGAATCGTTTGCTGTACACTAAGGAACACGCTTTGGCAATGATGAAGGCTTTATTTAAAGGATGGATCCCTTCGTGTTCATGAACAATTCTCGAAATTTTCCACAGCAACATCGTCAAATGTTCAAGTCGGAACAACAATACTTTAACATTTCTTACAAAAAGTCGAAAGGGGTACGAGGCGTGAGAGTTCTACCAAGCGTAGAAGGCTTCTTGTTGTCTGGTGCGATTGTTGTTGGGATCGTAGTAGTGAGCATCAGGCAAATGGGATAGAACGGAGTGTTGATTGAAAAAATGCGGAAAATGAATTTGGCTATTTCTGTCATTCCAAACGCTTTAGGCATTCGGCTCAATGGCATAGCCAAGTAACTTGTTGAATCTTTAAACTGTGCTTGTCCTGAAAATTATTTTGACTCCGTTCAAAGTTACTTTAGGACGTTCGGTACTTTGTTCCGTATCTCAGAAGGATTATCCATCGTATCCCGAAAAATTGTGAGCCAACACCGTAGCATAACGATGACAATGTTCGTAATGTTCGATGCCCATTGACTCCACGTCTCATCGATATGTTCTAAGATCCATTGGGTGAAATCGGCCAACGTGTTAGATCCCGATTTTTCACAATCTCTAGAAATCTTGCTGAAGTTAGTGGACTGACTAAAGATCGGTTCCTGGATGCACTTCTCGCACTCTTATGATGAGCCGCACAGAAATTTGAATGTGAATACCGGTCTGTCGCAAGCATTAAAATCGAAAAATATGAAATTGTCTTTCTTCAGGTCATTGTTCTCTTCATGTTTGGAATGGTATTTCTGAATGAAGCATTCATGTTCTAAGTCCAAGATTTGGTGACAAATGTGACATCGTTTCTTTCCTGGATATGCGTGTGCCTTAGTGCTGTTGATAAGTATGCCTTATCCACAAGTAGAGCACAATCTCAGGAGTTGACAAGCTTTTTTCTGCTGTGAACCTTGCGTTTTCAAATGTTGTTGGTAACAGGTTGGGATGACAAACGTGTGCTGACAAGCTGAGCAATTAATTCACTGTTGTCCTTCGTCAATGCATCGTTTAGAGGCTAAACATCCCTCACAGATCAACAATGTTAGTTGCTTTCGATTGTTCTATGCATAGTCATATTGCTCACAATAATAACCGTATCCCAGGAATGTGGTGATAGTGGTAATGACATCAAAATGTTTCAAGGTGATGAAAAAAGTGAATGTACTTTCCATCTTTGAAATGTCTGCCTCGAAACAGCAGAGGTCCACTCACTTCTTGAGGTGTACATTCAAGGTGTATCGTGGATCCAAGACGTCTTGCAATATTTGCATTTTCAGGAATGCAACATTTTGTACCTTTAGATAGGCCATCTTGCTGTAACAGGATTTCTGCTTCTTTTTGTTGTTTGTCTCGGTTCAATATTTGAATAGTTTGCCAGGCTCTTTTCCATTCTGCCGTGTCGTTCTTGTCGGCATACGTTCGTCCCATAAGAATAGCCCTTGCTAGAGACATCTTGTCTTGGTGGTTGTAAATTCAGACTATGATCTTTCTGGTTCTGTGAAGTTCGTCCTTCCTTTGGGAAGAGAAACGTGCATCATGGACGGTGTCTCGTTTCCCTCTAGGATGTGAGACTTGTCATTGGACTGCTTTTCGTCCTTTCTCCACGAAACAATGCGATCCTTTCATTGTAAGCGCAAATAGTCAAATGTCAATATTTTAAATGTAATGATCCCCTATGATATCAGTGTCTTGCCTAAATAAAGGGCTAGTGTCTTCCCTCCAAGTATTCGTTTCACTCTCAATCCTACCAGAAAAATGAAAGAGCCAACACAGATCAAACGTCTGCATGCGAGGTGTCATACAAATGTTTTCTTAAGAGAAGTCGACGGACTGCAACCCTTCCTTTTGCTATAAAATTCAACATACTGCTATATGTATCAGAAGAAAGTATATTGGTCTTCACAGTGACAAGACAGTCAAAAAAGCAAGACCGGTGTCAAAAGAGAGAAAAATCATTGTCAAGAGAGGGGACATTGGGCTTCAGACTGCCCTAAGAAACAACAGGAGCAGGAGGCATAGAAGGCATTCAGAACGGGAAGAAGAGGTACCTTCCAAAAAGAAAGAACCCAGACATGTGAATAGAAGAAAGAAGACGAGAAGAAAGGGAGGAAGGAGAGGAGGAACCTGCGACAGTGAAGAAATTCAAAAAGGGGAGAGAGTAAACAAAGACAAAGAAGTAGCTAATGAACAATTCAAAGCGTTTTGCTTTGAATTGGATTGTTCATTTGTACCAGAATATAACAAAAAGAAAAACGTAAGTGTCTCTTAGTTGATTTTTTAGAATGCATATATACATTTAGCACGCATACAAGTAAATCATGGGAAAAGGGGATTTTGAGTTTTAATTGATTTTGGCAAATGAATAATATCTCTTTTCGAGATAAGAGGGTGTCCCTAAAATGACCTTTAGGTATTTGTTTCATTAAATAACTCAGAACCGGGAGCTAATAAGGTTTAACTGTGTTATCCCTTTGTCACAGCTAAGGCTTACTTCTGGACCTGCTCCAGTCGATGATTTGTAGTAATCACTATGGTGTGTATCTTAGGCGTAGTAATTATGTGAATAGGGTTGGGTTGTTTGGCTCGGAAAGGTCTTATCTCTTGGATTGTAATAAAGGAGTCTGATACAATTGTTTCAGACTCCAAAACTCAGCCAAAATGTTTAAGAGTATGGTCACCGTTTGATTTTGATAGTCCTCATTTTGTCCTAAACCTCGTTTCTTATTTGCATTTTCTTCCAGTCGTTTTCTTTTGGCCTCTTCTTCTTCTCGCTATTGCTGTTCAAAGAGAACAGTTTATTCTGTTTCTTTCTGCTGTTGCAAAAATTTCTCAAATTCTTCTCTCTGTCTCTGTTTAAAATCCTCGACGTGTTTTAAGCAAGGAGACGGCGGTGAGGGTACAGGAATAAATTATTGTGAAGAAGAGAGAAAATCCACTAAATACCAATTAAAATCGGTTTCTTCTGGAAATAGGACCGTGTTTACTTTGGTAGCTGTTGATATTGCATCACTTCTCGCCTCCACGGCCGATACACCTCAATTCATCGTCTTCTTAGTTTCCGTCAAGTTCTAGCTTTGACGCATTGATTTACTGCCCAGAGTAGCTAGCGCAAATATATAGGGAATGTAACGTAACAGGCAACTCTCTTCAGATTGGAAGACAGACTGCACTGTGACTGAGGTTCGCAACTAGTGTTAGGATTGGTGAAATAAACTCAATCCATTTCGATCCGCTCTTCCATTATAAATAATTGCGGGTTACTTCATTCCCTTCACCTGTTCTCGTCACAAGATGTGGACTAACGTAGATTTGTCTACAATTCTATCGTCGATGCTGTTCAACCCGGACTATCCCATGTATATCAAATCATCATGGACTATCACCCAGATGGCTGATACAGCCCTTTGGAAACGAAGAATATATGTGCAGAAAAAGGCTGATTGAAGTTTGAAGAAGAGAAGAGGATCCGTGAGATGACCTCTGTGTTAACTGAATGGTGTTAATAAAAAAAAGCCAAAAACCCTTATCAGGACAACTCCCATGTCTCGAAAAGATTTGCTCTCTTGTCATATTTGTGTCTTTGTTTTTTGTTTGTTTGTTTTATTGTTTGTTTGTTTTTTGTTTGTTTGTTTTTGTTTATTTTTTTATTTTTTTTTTGTTTGTTTTTTTTGTTTATTTGTCTATGTCTATCCAGTGGTATGTTCCGCCGAGCAAGGCGATGTTTGTGGGGTTTTTTTGTATTGTATGAACAGTACTGTTTCCTGGAATGAAAAGCGTTGTATAGAGTTAAATGTTCCGTCCCACCAAGCGTTATAGTTTGTTTCCCCAGCTGTCACTGTTTCGCCCGAATGAGGTCAGCCAATTGCAACATTGTTGCCAATGTCCAGTAACGTGACGTCACCCACCTGTTCTATTCCTATTGTCCCTATACAGTCCCAACTTTCATTTGTCTGTATACGATCTAAATAGTCCCCATGTTAAATTTTGTTGTCCTAAATGTTCCCATAGGGTCTTGTTCGTGCAATTCCTATTGTAGTTAAAGTATCCCATATTACTACTAACGCTTGAAAACCGCTTGATTACCGGACAGGACATTTTTTCTAGCCTTTACTGCATTTCATAACATTGTCGTATTGGGTCATTCGGCACGTCTTCTCTTTAAAATATACTTGGTCATAATTTACTTTTCCAGCTATGCTCTACTTCAAGTCATATTGGAGTTTTTCAGCTGTTGCGACTGTCTCTAACGGTGACCGAGAAGTCCTCAGTTATTCAAATTGCCGAGCCCTTCAAGTCCTGTGCGATGGACATCACAGGATTTCTAGCCTTGTAACGTGGTTCTTTCGCCAAAATGCTATCTCCTTTCACCATGTGTGCCCTTTGTATTTCGCTATATAATATATCTAATTAGGTTCAAGATTTGTTCTTGATTATGTTTCAAAATTTCTCTTCACATTAGCTTCAAGATTATTATCAACTATTTTTCTTAATCGATTCTCC